>AFQZ01000545.1:0-32930 GCA_000222935.2 Aciculosporium take MAFF-241224 | reverse complement strand
GTCTACTTCTTTTTCGTCTACTTCTTTTTCATTCGCCTTTGCCTTTGCCATTGTCTTATGCTGGCTTACCATGACCTCTGGTGACGATCTGTAGGCGGTTATACACATGCACCTGTATCACGGCCTGTCTGCTGCGTTGTGATGCTCCCATACAGAGTTGTTTGATTTGTGCATCTAGACCGCTCCTGGGTACCTGCCATGTGGTGGATGTCCTGTCCATATATACACATACATGTGCATGGTTACTTATGTACTGTCATCCTTGGATAAGGTTCTTGTTGCACCTGCAGTTGTCAGTCATGCTCGTGGAGCACAGAACCCAGTGTCCATTGTCAGTCGGCTAATTAGTCTGGCAGTATGTAAACGAAACTGCTCATTCCTGAAGCACGTTTCTGCAAGGCACACACCCCGCTTTGGCACCACCAGGCCGAGTCATGCTTATCCTCGGCGAGTTCGTTCAGGGAGTCGGACCGTGGTTGATCGTCGCGGCAGAGATTCAAGTAGGTTTCATAAAACGCGTACATCTCGACTCGGCGTTAACTCGTCAAATTTCCAGAGAACAACGTCGTCGACAGCCCATGAATCGCGTGGTCTTGAGCATTTGGAACAAAATCATGGTGACCTTTTCGAGAGCCCCCAAAACACCTTTGACTTGAAAAGAGATTGCGGGAAAATGGCAAATCAAATCTGCTGTCCAGCACATCCTGTTTTGTGCAGCCTGGATCTTGCAGCCTTTTTGGCGGTTCGACTCCATCTCGGTTCTTCTCTGGAAGGTTGGCGTATTGGTTTTTTGTTTAGGCAAACCGGTGCCAGGCTCGCTCTCTCCAGTGCTAGAAGAATTCAATGTTTACATGATGCCGCGACTGCGCGGAATCATAATCAGCCGATGTATATGCACATATATGTATGTGCCTATGTGCATTGTGCATTTGTAGTTAATATCAGCCAATGAGGGCCGAGGCCCCACTCCCACGTCCCGACAAATAACATTTTTCTCGAGACATTGTTCAGAGAAGACAAATGGAAATCTTCAGCCCTCCACCGGGTGGGGTCAGAGACTCGTCGAGGTCTTTCCCGCGCACCACAGATATGCAGTACATAAACCCTCTATCGGTGTGCACATGGGTCCCTGCCGCAGCGCAGCAAGAAGCATGTGCTGAACATTACCTTGATTCTTGGCTAATTCTTCTTCCTGGAGTCCTGTGAAGGGGGTAGCCATTTACCAGAGAGCATTTCAACTGATCCCGTCGATATGAATGTACCTTCTCCATAAAGGCCCAGCCTTGTCAGCATCATTACCAACGTCACGTATATGTATATGAAGTATGTATGTATGCGCCGGTCACCGCCGGTCACTGACAGGACCAATCAATGAGCGCCCAGGAATGCGGAGATGATCATTTAAACTATGATGATTTCATTCTTGACTAAGGCGTCTAGACATTCAGAAAATTCATTCGTTGCTTCGTCGGGTCAAATTCAGCCGGTCTAACAGGGTATCTCCTTCTGATCAATTCATTCTCGTTTGTTCGTTTGTTCGTTTTTGCGTCTTCCCTTTTTTTTCCCCTCCTCTTTCTCTCTTTCTCTTTCCTCTCGGGGGGGGGGCTGTCGTGATTGCAGAGAGAGTGATCGGACCGTTCTTCAAATATGCCATGGCGAACCTGACCGTTGCTGCGATTCGTTTTCACTGCAGTTCAGGTTTTATTGCACCTCTTACATACTGTTCGATTTGAACCTCTTCAACCACACGCGACGTCATATCGATGTTGCAAATGGCATTCTTTCAAATGCTCACAAGAATGATTTGGTATCCAACGACCCAGTAGCGAGCTACCCTACAGATATCGTATGCACAGTGTGATCAAGGAATGACACGGTACCCCCATCCCCTGCCAACGGCATTTCGCGTAGCGCAGACAGCTTGGAAGCTTGGGCCACGTGAGTAAACAAACCGCCCTTCCATGAATGTCAACAAAGCCCAGGCCCCCCATCAGCAGCCACCTTACTCACCTGATATCGTACACCGTCAACATTCCTCTATTTTGCTTCCTCTGGTCCGCATTGCGGTCTTCCCAACAGCATTCAGTTATACCCAATAATAGCTATACTGGCTGACGTATTGGTACGGATCCGCGGACCACGCGATAGCCAAAACAATGTCACCGCCTCGTCGACGATCGGCCAGGTTGGCCAGTGCTAGCGCTGTTAAGGTATGCCCTTGACCTTGCAGGCATCATTTGGTACGGCTTCATTCTCGCCGAATCTGTCTACTGACTGGACCTCGCGTGCAGAAAAGAGCCACTCCTGATCTGGCATCTGTTGCTGAGAGAGACGAGACGCCCTCCCGACGCTCAACCAAGCGCGCCAACGAAGACACATCCGTGCAGTCGTCAATGCCCGAGCCGACTACACCGGTCTCATCTGCCTTGAAGCCTCCTCGCAGCGAAATGCATCCTAGCAGATTTCACTGCAGCACCGGCGCTCCTTCGTCCGCCCTTAGGCTCGGGTTCGCCGATATTCCCAAGGAAGGTCGAGCCACCAACGGCCAAGATAGAACCCCTTCCAAGATCAACGGTATCCCCAATTCAAGCTTCACATTTGGACTACCCAACGACGGTGGTGAAGAAACAGAGTCCGCCAGCGATGATCAGCGTATGCTGAACGAGATCCGCGACCAAGTAGCCAAGATCAAGGCAGAGCTCGTGGCCCAACGAGAGGCTGAGGGTCGTTCGGGTATTGCTGATAGACAGTTCGCGAAGCCGAAGGGCAGTCTTGGGCGATTTAGCGCTGCTCACATGGCCGAATTCAAGAAGATGGACTCGATTGAAGGCCACGCTTCGGCTTGGCGGGCTCAGGACGGTCGCTTTACCCCAGTCAAAGCACTCAAGCGAACTCCATCCAAGGCTAACCTAGATGCTACGCAAACTTCCCAAAGGCGTGATGGGCTACCGCGGTCTGTCGGCAGGGTGGATCAAGAGGCCACCTCCAGCGCACGATCGAAGCCGAGTCTTAAGCGAAAATCCAGTGCAGCAAACCTCGACAATGACCGTGACACACGGACCGTCATGAAGAGGCAAAACACGAACCCGATACCAGGCAAATCTTCGACTCCTGGTAGAGCGCCACCTTCGGCATCTGTTGCGAAGAGGGTCAAGCGGCAACAGGATGATGATGCTGCCACTACAAGGCCCCAATCGCTTGTGGTGTCGCCGAACAAGCCTAGCTCAGTCTTCTCTAGACTTGCTAGTCCCAGGAAGCCGCCGGTAGCTCCCGCACCAGCGCATAGTAAACCATCGATCGAAATGACGTCGTCTCCCTCCAAGACAAATTTGCAATTCACGACTTCGCAAGCCGAGGAGATGAAGCGCCGCATCATCAGTCCCCGCAGCTTTAGCAAGGTCAAGTCCATTCTACGGGGAAGCAAAAACTCATCCCAGGATGGCATGAGTGCCATACCAGCCCCCCAACCTTCACAAACTCCAGATGCACCACGGTTCAATAAAGAGCCGCCCCCCATACCGCTCACCACTCCTCGTCGCCAATTGACGAAGCGTGTGACCTTCACGCCTGATGTTGTCACGGCTATAAATGCACAAAACTCCCCTTCTCCTCAAAGAGCTAGCAACCTTAAGCTTCGTCCGGCATTGAGAGCCATTGACACGCATGATGCAGCGCTCGACGAGGTCATCGCCCAGTCAAGCTCTAGCCACTCATTATATCCGGATCTCTCGCCGCTGAAACACCTTGTTGGCAGTGAATCACGTCGATCTGTCTCGGCATCTCCCTCTCGGACAGGCACATTTACCTTTCGAAGCGACCACACCATTAAATTTGACGATTCTTCGTCGTCAGGATTCGGTGTTTCGCCCGGTCAGTCGAGCGTACGCCACGTTGGTGGACCTGCTGGTCCCAAGAATTTACCGGGAAGCTTTCCTGTTCCAGCATCACCGAGTTCGCACCCGGATAAGGAGAACAAAGACCCAACGCCGATAAAATTGCTTGCCGGCACGGCCCATGGGATGCAGAACAAGAAGCGTCATCGAGCTAGTTCAGACGATGATGATTTCGACAGCAGCCGTGCCGCCAAGAAGCGGAAGAACGACAATGTGCCCGAGGGCCAAGAACTGCTCGCACCTAGACTTGTCAAGTCAGGTCTTGGTCGTGCCACCAAGACGTATGGCTTCACTCGTACACCTAGGAAACCCGTCAGTCAGCGTACCCCTGGACGAAACGCAGTCGGTACTCCAGCCACCGCAAGCCCGACAAAGAAGAAGACGGGCGGTCTGAGCATGAGCCGCCTGAATATGTTGGCTCAGCCAAAAAATCGCGCCTAGCTCTAGCAGCTCGTGCAAGTGGGAGCAATGACGAACTTTGGAGAATACTACGTGGGAGGATCTAGGAACCAGCATAGGACAGATCTGTGTCTCTCCACGCTCACGGATTATTGAGTGGGACCAGAGTCTGCCATACACGGAAGAAGAAGACAACCTGTACAAACTGCGCCTTTGATTGGCGCGCAGAAGCGGCATATTTCTGTTCTGGCAGCTGCTGTCTGGCTTGTTCTGTTATCATTTGAGTTCATACTGTCTAGGATGACATAGGCACCCGGCGTTTGCTTTTGTTTGCTTTTTCATTGTCATAGGAGCCGAGACTGATTTTGGCCAAGTCCATAGCTGTGAAGATAAAACTGTACGAATTCTACCTATTTGAATTTAATCAATGTCGCTGTATGATGGACACGATGTGCACCCTGACGGTTACAATAACACAACGACATGCGGCGATCAAGGCGATGAAGCGCTCCTTCCTCGCCATGTGCCCTTGATGGCTACAGTCACGACATTTGTAGGGACAGGCTCTTGAGCAAATGCCTGCATTTTCCATTGATCATATCTCTATTGACTTGATGCAGGTTCCTTTCAAATCCAACCAACATTGATCTTCGGATCTGGACTTGGAGGAGGCATTCTTTGCATTTTTCGGTTTTTTTTTTTTTTTTTTTTTTTTAGTCATCAGGTATCATCACGCCATAGTGTCATCACTTTCCAGATCCGCTCTACTCAACGCCCTAAAAGTTCCCCTGCTAAAACGCCCTCCGAATGAAAACCCGGGTGCGAGCGCCGACAACCAAAACCGAAAGGGGCGAATGACGACCTCACATGTACCGTTTGGGCCTAATATGTTCACATGTACTTTCTGCTATCGCCTCTCAGCCCAGAAACCTAATGTTCTTGGGCGGTCTGCACGGCTCACGTGCGCGGAGTGCCTCGCCATCATTATCAACCTATCAATTTGCTGGGCATGCGGCGAGATGGTTCTGCGGGAATCGGACAGCGTAAGCTTCGGCTGGTGTTTTTGGCACCGGGCTTGCTATGGCTGCTTGCTCTGCGGGAGCCGAAAGCTGTGCATAGGGGTGCTGGATGCGGCGAAGAGGGAAGCCGGCACCAATGAGGAGGCCAAGGACGGGCAGAAGCGCTGGAGGGAAGAGATGTTCCAAGCACCTCTTTGTGCATTGTGTGCCGTCGAGTGCGAGGTTGATTCGCTCGATGAGCATGGGTTGCTCCAACGCGGACTGAAGAGAATCGATTTAGTGGACGGAGGCACCACGAGACGTCGGTGGATGGAGAACCCTCGACTTCAACGGCAGGTCAGCCAGAACGGAGGGGACCGAATTATCTGGGTGGACATGAATGACCCGATCAATGGTGACTCATTTCGACCACACCCTTCCAAGCCTCTCCCGTTGCGCATGAACCATGTGTTTGGGTATGGACATGTCGGCGGCACCCATGGCTTTCCGACGAGACGACGGCAAGACATTTCTCGCCGGCTTGAGCGAGGCGAAAGATGGAAGAGACATTCGGAACCATGTCGTACAGTTGACTCCTTGGCGAAAGATTTTTCCTAGAAACAAGAAGCAGCTTTTATTCCCGATTCCTGGAAAGCATTGAAGAAGAACTACTATGGACATGGATAGGCAAGTAGGCTGGGGTTGGTGTTTTTATCAATATGGGCAAGAACCGAAGCAAATAGCTCTGCATAATGATTACCTTGCCAAGTATTTTCCAAACAGCAAGCAGGTGAAGGTTTTGGCCTCCCACACGCACCGAGAGGAACCCCCGGTCGTGATTGATTGGCCCAGGACGAAAACGGACGGGGACCCATAATGTAGAGTGGCCGCGTGGAGGAGCGTGCGCGTACTTGTATGTAGTACATGGACAGGTATAGAAACTTGGGTACGGAGATACCCCATGTACCGTACCCAGCGCTTGACAGATGGCAGCATGGAGCCCTAACAGAATTCACCACAAAAATTCACGGAATTAAGCGAAAAGGTGGGCCAGCAAAGCAGCAAACAGCACAGAGCCAGCTGCCAGCACAAGCAGCGCACTGAGCCGGCGTCGGGGTTCCAGTCCCAGTCGGCCTCTTGGTCATTTGCTGGGCGCTCGTCAGGCAAATCTTGGGCGGCCTGCGGACCGTTCAGTTTCTTTCCATTGCCATCACCACCGACCGTCTGTGTTTTATCGGTGCCTCGCCCACACCCCCTCCTCCGAAGTAGACTTTTTTTTTTTTTTTTTTTCTTGCGCGCTTAATCCTCCCCAAGGTCATGCGATCTTAAGCTCCTCCCCCTTCCTCCACAAGTAGCACCCGACCGCCCGACACCGACAATTGCAAAGTAGCCGACTCGTCAAAAGGCCATCAAGATGTCCCAGGTCGCTTCTCAGGTATGCTGAACGAACCCTCTTTGTGGCTTCTGGCCGTTTTCTGTCCCGCACCTCTCCGTAGCCCATCGATATTTGGCCGTGTTGGTGGGTTTTTGTTGATGTGATGTGATGTGACGTGCAATTGTTGTTGTCAATCGCCGTCATTATTGCCATGATTGCTGTTGCGTCCGTCATGATTGTATTTTTTTTTTTTTTTTTTGGCCCCTAATTGCTCATGGACCGTCATTCCGGCCACGAAGCTCTCTGTTTCTTTCAGCAACACAGCTTGACAAGACGTTTCTCAACGCTTGATTTCTTCGATAACGCCAATCCATATCGACAAGAGAGCTGACCACCCAACACTACAGAACCGTTTTGCCTTTCTGGGTATGAATACTGCCCAAGCCCCCCCCTTGGCGTTCGATCAAAAACGGCCCCCCTCCGGCCGTCCTGATTTCAACGACGATTGGCGGCCGGAGACCGAGTCGTCTCCGTGGGCGCTGACGAAAAATCAAAATCCCGACTAACGCGGCGATATCGCATCAACAGGCAACGACGATGACGGTGAGGACAAGCCCATTGTCCCCGTTAAGACCGTCGACAAGGCTACCACCCGCACCACCAAGCGCAACACCGAGCCCCAGGCTCCCGCTGCTCCCACTCGCGGCTCCGCCAACCGCCGCGGAGGCCCTCGCGGAAATGAAGGTGGTAAGTTGGGATCTACGTCGTTATTGAGTGTCTTTCGGGATTGGCCGAGATGTGAATGGCAAGGACGTGCGAGATGCTGATCGATGGTGCCCAAAACAGCTTTCCGCGACCGTGGTGCCGGGAGCGACCGCAACCACGCCCGCTCCACCGAGGAGGCCCCTAGAGATGGTCCTCGTGGTGGCCATGGTGCTCGCGAGCGAGGTGGTAAGTTCCAACGTCCGCGTCGAAATTTGACGACACGACACGGCCTTGCGCCGGGTTACGAGACCCGAAGCCCCTGTGTCACACCCACTAGCCGTTGGGAAATGCTAACGAGTCCGCCTGCCCAGGCCGTGGCTCTCGCCGCCCTCGTCAGGGCGATGACCGTCATACCACTCGATCCGGTGCTCACCCGTATGCTCATCCATTCCCCAGCCCCAATGTGTCACGTCGGCGGCGCATTTCCGCATCGTTTGCCGGTCCGCTGACCAAATTTCTTGTTTTCTTTAGTGGCTCCGAGAAGCAGGCTGCCCAATCCTGGGGTGCCCTTGAGGGCGAAGCTGAACTAAAGGACGAGCAGGCTGGTGAGGCCATTGCTCGGTCCGAGAAGAAGGAAGCGCTCGCTGAAGATGCCGCGGACGAGGAGCCCGCCGAGCCCGAGGACAAGAGCGTCTCCTTTGCCGACTACCTCGCGCAGCAGGCCGAGAAGAAGGCCGCTCTCGAGGCTGGCTTCAAGGTCCGTGGGGCCAACGAGGGTAGCAAGCTCGACAAGAAGTGGGCCAATGCCAAGGCTCTCGAGAAGAATGACGACGAAGAGTTCATCACGGGCACCTACGGCAAGAAGCAGCGCGAGCGCGAGCGCAAGGTCAAGCAGACGCTCGACTTCGACCCTCGCTTCGTTGAGGCGGAGCGCTCCCGAGGCAGCGGCCGCGGCGGCCGCGGCGGACGCGGTGGAGAGCGCGGCGGCGATCGCGGCCGTGGAGGCCACTCCCGCGGCGGACGTGGTGGTGCCGCCGCTCCCATCAACACCAAGGATGAGTCGGCCTTTCCCAGCCTCGGCGGGAAATAAAAAACGCCCCAACAAGCTTGGCGTACTTGGCGGGCGCGCGTCTCCCCCCCCTCTTTTTCCGGCCGGCCCTCGCTTTCGGTATATTTCTGACCTGTACATGTGCCGAAATACCCTATCCCCCCCAATCTCCTCCCCCTTTCCCCAACAAGCACGGCCTCACATGCGTCGACCTGGATAAATGTACCACCCCGAATCTAAAAGAGGAGAGCGCCCTTTCGAATCGAATGTCTTTTTTTTTTTTTTTTGCAGTGACGGCATGAAAATTTTTTTCTTGCATCCCCAAAACGCTCACATGTATATGTCTGGAAAGGAGAAGAGTACCCATGAGGAAGAGGAAGAGGAAGCAAGCAAAGAGGGGAGATGACCCCTCGAAAGAAAGAAAAAAAAGAGCAAAAAAAAAGGAGCGGTAGGGGAGAGGAAAGCGAAAAAAAGGACGGACAGAGAAGTAGGGAAAAAAGCAGAAAAAGATTTATATAAAAACAATGTTCAATAGGGTATATGACGTACCGACCGAGTGGGATACACAACAAAAGTAGTAACGTGCTGTGCGTAGTGCGTGGGAACGACTGGCTCCCAATGTAGTAAGCAAGTATGGATCCATCCCGAGGGCCACCTAGGTACGTGCCATGGATGGCGGGCCACGCCCGCAGGAGACTGACTGTCTCGTCACCAGCGTAGAAGCCATCGCGAGACCTGTTGAGAAGCCACCACGAGACCTGTTGAGAAGCCACCGCGAGACCTGTTGAGAAGCCACCGCGAGACCTCTTGAGAAGCCACCGCGAGACCTCTTGAGAAGCCACCGCGAGACCTCTTGAGAAGCCACCGCGAGACCTCTTGAGAAGCCACCGCGAGACCCGCAGCCGCGGGTAGTGATCCCCAAGGCCGTCTGTGATGACGATGATCCCGAGAGCCCGCCCCTCCTCCCCGTTCACCACCCGGAGTGAGTCGCAAGAGGGATGAGCCTCACTCATATGATCCTGCACCTGCAGGCCTCTTCATAACCAGTCGTTGGGAACCTCTTGCGAGAATGCCAAACCCAGTCCACCTACATACATCATGACGGGCGCCATCACGCGCGCCCTTTACCAACAAGTAGACAAGGTAGAGTACGGCCCATCCTCTACCATACGATTTCATCACCACTCGTTATTGACCACCTTGAAGAATGCTAAACCTAGTTTACATGTGTCATGACCGGTCCCCCATGGGACATGCTCACATCTCCTCATAATGCGACAAACATAAACGTGGCCGACCAATGTCCAGCCCCACGCATAGCCATTGGGAACAACAACAGCCATCTAGTAGGTTCATTGAAAAAAAAAGAAAATTCAAAAAAAAAAAAAATCAGACAACTCGNTTCCCCCCCCCCCCCCCCCCCACTCTGACCTTGACCTCCTTTCCGACACGCCGTTGAGGAGAACAATATTCCACGAATCGAGTCCCAAACTCAATCCACAGTAAACTCAAAGTGGATTTCACGCCTTCTCGTCGCCAAGTTTCAGTCATCGCCAAGTAGCAGAATGCCCCTCTTCTTTTTTTCCTGTTGTTTTCCTCTCCTGTTAACCGCCATCTCTACCACAAACGACGGCAACGGCGTGCCATGTCCCACCACGATCAAGCCGTTCTGATACCCAACGCATTGCTTCGTTCCACGTCGCGAGCCCATCCGCCAGCCACGCTCCGAGTTTCTGCACAAAACCCACAAATGTACACGTTTGGCATCGTGCGCCTCGCAATGTTGATGCATTTCCCATGGAGCCACATTTCGCACGATTCGCTATGGACAAAAACCTTTTTGTTAATCAATCTGGACGAGGAAAACAGGAAAAGAAACCAGAGCAAAGGATGACTACACACCATTGTACCATGAAGCCTTCTCCCTCGTCTGTCTTGCTCTTGTGGCATACGCAACGCACACCATCACTATCCGGCCCATAGCTCGACTCGGTCAGGCTTGTCGGCGATATAATTCCACCAGCAAAGTGGCAAAGATTGGTCGTCTTCAATATCCTCTGGCATTTTGAACTGCGCAATCGCAGAGATCGGTTTTGTCGATCCTGGACTACTTTTCGCAACTCGCTCGTGGCATCACCGACCCTGCCAGGTTTCTCATTCATCACAACCGTCTCTGCTTCGCTCTCTCCTTCGTTGGCCGAGTAGCTGCTGCTTCGTTCGCTTCCACTCCTCATTGACGAGTGGAAAATCGAACCCACCGGCTTCCGGACATCTGGCAGAGCAAAAGATGCGTTGAATGACCTGGTACGACTCGGTATTATAATCGGCTCGTCATCACTATCTTCCGAGTCTTCGCCCTCTGGAGATGAGCAATAACCTCGACCTGTTGCCAAATCTTGAGAGCTTCGACTCCGGGCCATCAGGGAACGACCGCCACCCGTGGTCGTCTCCGTTCGTGCACGGCCATGGGCATCGATGAATAACCGTAACGAGGCACGCGGGACCGGGTGTGGAGAGGTTTCAGGAATGGACGTGAGGCCGGTCAAGCGAGGCTGGCCTTTGAAAGGCGATCTTCTTCCTGAAAACAGACCTGTTGACTTGCCGGCCGCTAGTCCCGGACCACTCGCTGGCTTGGCCGCAGCAGGAGCCAAGAGTGGCAGAGAGCCTTTCCTGACAGGCTTCTTCCGTCGACTTTCACCAACACTTTGGCTAAGCCCCTTCCATTTCAACGCCCTCACAGGTGAGCTGGCGATTGCTCGATCTGGCAGAGGACCCTTGGTGTTGCTCTGCACCTCCCGAATGCTACTTGATCTGCAAACATCTGCTGCTTGCGCTTTCCCCGATCGAACAATGGCCGCCTCTGCCGAGCCAGACTGAACGAGACCACCAAAAGTAGCGTCCATGGCTGCGCTTTGCGGGCGGCTAAACAAAAGGCCAGGGTCGACGGCGACACCGTCAGCCGTCGTCACACAGAACGGATCGTCCATGGTAGCCGTGTCTGTAGAAGCAGGGTGTGTTGCCGATGGCGAGTGGTGCCCAAACTTGTTGTAGATAGTATCGGACACGGATGATTTGGGAGCCCGAAAATTCCGTGGGAGTCCCGAAGGCTGTACATTTTCCTGCTTTGACGCCGGTGGAATAGTTGGGTCCTGAAAAAGCTGTACTTCACTGTTCCAATCAAATGAACCAGTGTGGCGATGAGACGACGACGACGACGACGACGACGACGTGGTGGGTGGTTGAAACAAGATTGTTGCCGAGGTCGTGAAATCAAAATCCACGCCCATGGACGTGGATGAATCCCAAAAGTTGGGTTGCGTGCTGGCCGCCGGGGCTGACATGGGATAGCCAAACAAGTCTCCAACATTGCCCATGAATGCTGTCATGTCCTGTTGCGAAGGATCAACAAAATCTGCATGATGAGAGCCTGGGTCATTTTGCATGCTGGGTTTTGGGGCAAGCTTGCGCTCTCCTTTCCGAGCTGTGGGCGGTGGTGACATGATCTGCGTCGGCTCCGTGTTGGTGACGGTGCCTCGTCGAGCCCTTTTTGACGAAGTCGGCGTTTGGGCCAAGCCAGGACTCAATTGGGAGTGGCGATTCGACAAGGGGCAAACTTTTGCTTTTGCAGACGGATTCGGAACCGAGGGCGGCTGATGACCGGCATCTGCTGGAGGTGGCTGCGCGCCCAAGTTGGATGACGAATGATTGTCATGGACTTCTGTTTCGACGGCCACCAAGCTCTCGGTAGACAACAGGCGCCTATGAGCCACGGACAATGTCGCTGAATTGGTGGCCGCAGCAAAATCAGGAAATATGCCTTGTGTTCCTCGCAAATTGCCCGGCGAGACGTCAAAGACAGAATACTCTTCGGCGAAGAGAGGAGTAAGGCTACCCGTCTCGGCAAAAGAGCCCTGGTCGAGTTTGGGAGTTTCGAATACGAGGCTCGGAGATGACGCGATGGATTTGGGTGTTTGTTTCGGCGTCAGTGGCCGAGCACTTGGATCTCCAAAGCTGCTAGAAAGAGTGTATTCAGTTTGTCAGTACAAATATCAAAAGTGCTTGCTTTGGTTTTGCTGGTGGTGCAGAGTGGAGATGGTGAACTCGGTAGTTGCGATTAGCAGGCGCACGAACCTGGCGGAAAGATTATCCTCGCTCATAGTAGCTCTTGAATTGCAATTATTCTATCAAAAGAAGAAGAAGAAGAAGAAAACAAGGAAAAAAAAATATTTCATCCCTAGGCATGCATCGCCCAGCGTCGTTGTGCAAACAGATGTGCGCAAAGGCGCTCGTCTGTACCCAATCAAAAGGGTGCGGTACAGCAGTCCGACACACACAGCGGTTGTACAAGTAACAATTGTGAACGAACCAGCAAACGGCTTGGAGGGAAAGAAAGGGGGTGTTGTCGATTATGGCTTTCCCAGATCCAGGTCCGTGGTGAAATTTATGCACACATAAAGGCACAACGCAAGGGTTAACGGAGGGATTCGGTCAAACAAGGCGTGACGAGAAGAAAAGAAGAGAAGAAAAAAACGAGCAATCAGGCGATTGTGATTTCTGTACGTCTGCGAGAAGGGTACTCGTTTTCGTTAGCAGATGAGTGCAGAGACATACTCCCAAGAGCATGTCGTGGGAGTCAAAGGTCAAAGGGAGGGATAGAGCTTGCCTTTTGGGCTGCTGGTGGAGGAGGTCTGAACAAGGGGGAGGGGGAGCCGCCACTCAGCATGAGGGAAGTGAAGGGAGAGAGAGGATGTGTGCGGTTGCCATGCAAGTTGCCCGTGAAGTTTGGTCCAGGACGTCAGACACGCGAGAATGAATGGACGGTAGAACAATGCCAAGTAAAGCTGTTTTGCGAAAAGACGGTCATCGAGGAGGGGCTATGTATACGTTGGGGACTAGGATAGTGAGAAAGGAAGAGGAGAAATGACGAAGGCGATTCGAGCAAGTCAACAACGGACGGGCACCCAGCACGGCAACGCCAATGACCAGACGGCGGGATTGGCCAGAGCGCTTGATCGGTTGGCGATGATTGTCTGGTGGGCTTGGCTCGGCTGAAACTTTTTTTTTTTTTTTTTTTTTTTTTTTGGCGAGGGACAACCAACGAGCAACGAGTGGACCGCGGTCGCTTGGTGTGTTGGACGGACAGCGGGGACCAGCCGAGAGAAGGGCGGAACAGTATGTGTGTTTCGGCGGGCGCCGACAGCAGTTCTGTTCCTGTGCCTGAGCCTGGCATGGATGATGTTGTGGGTGCGAGGCTGGCATGGCTGCCACTCGATACGGTCTGGTTTGTCGGTTGTTGGCGACCCTCGCCGTTGGGTGATTCATCAAATGCCAGAGACTAGCCAGCCAACGCCGGTTGCCTCTCCTGTCCACCATTGCTTGATCCACGGCCCATGGGTGCCCTTCGGCTACAGTGCCTGCTTGCTTCGCACGGGGCATGAGGATTCCAGGCGGCATGCCCGTCAGACGCCCTGTCCATGTCTGCTCTGTCTGGTTGAGACACGTTTCATCGTAGGTACAGGTCAGGCAGGATAGGTCGGGACAGGTCTGGCTAGGTCAGGCGAGGACAGGATGGGTTAGGGAGCCGACTTCTGCCGCCGGCTTCTCTCGTGTGCGCAAAGCACAGATGATCCGAGAGGCGGACAGAAGGTTTGCTCCTCGAAAATGCACGCAGCCCGTTGCTGTCTCTGATCCGTGACGGCCTGGTGCGGCCTGGTGCGGTGTGGTGCTGGTGCGGGTGTCTGTATGTAGCCTGTCACTTTGCCTGGCGCCTGGCGTTTCTTGTGCACGAGTACATACTTACCTAGCGTACATACCTTGCGTACTTGCGTACTTTGTATCCATGTGACATGCATGGATGTGCGCTGGCAAGACCCAAAACGGCAAGCACGATCCGATCGCACAATCCGATCGCACAATCCCACACACAAATGGCCAGCTGGCAAAGGCAACCTCCATCCAACCTCACATCCACCCATCCAACCTCACATCCACCCATCCAACCTCACATCCACCCATCCAACCTTACATCCACCTATCCAACCCGGCCTCGCGCCATATCAAAGCCGCAGCCAGCCCAGCCCGCCCAGCCAGCCCCTATCCGATCCAATCCCACCAGAGGTACTTCCCGCAGGACGACCAGAACTCAGACTGCTCACGTTTCCTCCCTGTCGCTCCTCCTCCATTCGATCAACCGCCCAACGAGCTCCATGTCGCACCGCATCAAAAACCCGCACCCACCCGCCCAAATCATTCGCATCGGCCGAGCGGCGTGCGAGGCGCCGGTCCCAGCAGCAGCATCGCCAGCTCTCACTCGAAGCGCAAGGTGAAGACGTGAGCGGCACCGTGGTGTTGCGCTGCCGGGCCAATTCTCGGCAGGAGGGGGGCATTTTCCCCAAAACAGGGATATTGATGAAACCCCGGGCTATTTGCTCTACTGCTCCGTAGTTTCGTAGTTTCGTAGTTTCGTATTTTTGTCATGATTTTTTTTTTTTTAAATTCTTTGGGTTTTTATTCCCATGGCTGGCCAATCTCGTCAGACGGACATGTTGCTTCTTGCCAACTATATCCTCTATATACATGTACAAGCTCCATGTTGCACTTGGGTCGATATCTGGCTGCCAATCCCCCTTCTGATTCCTGTCGAGAAGATGCAAAAGGACTGACTGCTCTTGTCTCGTATGACGATGCTTGAACGCGAAAGTCTGTATTTCCAGACGACTTGGCTGGTCTGCAGAATAGTGATGACCCGTGCGCCTTATTGTGTTGTCCGAATTATGTCTCGAGTCCCATACGCAGGCCCATCTCCAGTAAGAACATGCATCTGGTCATCCTTTTCATGACATGCCAACGAAAAGAAAAGAAAAGAAAAGAAAATCAAGAGTCGCCTGATGGTTTCTACCAGAAAAAAAGACGGTAAAAAGTCAAGTATCCACGAACAAGCCATGCCAGCCACTCCATCCCGCATCGATGGCATCATCCAAGTCACCCAAACGGACAAGACACCGGCGACCATACGTACATCCAGAACGACGTGCCGCGGACCGGCGTATGCAATGCTAGTCTGATGGGACAAGGCCTAGCGGATTCTGTAGTAACGGATGTGGAAAATCCGAGCGACATGTGAACCCTCCCACCACCGGCTTCGTCACCCGCAACCCGCAGCCGCAGCCGCAGCCGCAGCCAAGGGGCCACGCAGGCTACTCGGACGTTGACGGAGCAATGCGTGTCGCTCGTCGGGCCTGAACTCCATCATCGTCTTTCGTCCCCCCCCCCCCCTTTTTAATTATAAATAAGTAGTAAAAGTTAATAATAAGTAAGAAGATCTATACGTGTCGCATCCGTCGAGCTGCTGGCCCCCAGAACGATTGGCTGCGAGCTAACCACAGCTGTACATGTAGATGCCAACAAAAACAATCGACCATGTGCATACCATGTTGAAGACGAGCAATCAACCATGCCATCAGCCTTGGATGACGATACACACACAGTCGGCATTCAAACCCAATGCGCACAAACCAAAACAGCCCCCCTCAAACATCAAATACTACCTACACCACATTACACACTGTACTGCCACGCAAAAGTCCCTTCTCCACTACCCCGAAATAAAAAGTATAACAAACATACAGTACAAACCTACGATGCAGAAACAACAAACGCAACAATTCGTTCTTCTCGAAGAAGAACCCCATTGTCAATACACAAAATTGCACGTGTTTGGAGACCCAAGAACAGCCAACCCATCGGGCATGCCCAACACCCAGTATCGCGAATGCCCTGCCCCGTACCCTGTTTGGTTCCCAACACACACTCCCTTTCTCCCCTGAACATAAAAGGGATGAAAATGCAACCTCAGATGCAAACCCCAATGCTTTCGTATTTTCCCCCCCCCCGTGTCGGCGAGAGGCGTCATCGCAAACCAAAAATGAAATGGACACCAGAGGCCCAAGACGTCCTACCAGCTTTCGCTGCGCCTTGACGCAAAAGAAAGTGCAGGCTTTGTACATGCCCTACAACAAAGGGAAAAAAAAAAGAACTTTTATAAAAGAAATATGGTACGTGATGAAATTCTAATGAACAAGACGACTGTCCGTCCACACAAGCAGCAGCACCATATTGGCACATATAAAAGTAGAGAGAAGAAACAAAATACAACAGACATAAAACACATCAAGATAAGAATAAGAAAAAAGTGGCACACTTTACTTCAAACATGTCTTGATGACAGAATGAGAAGAAAACAGCTGAAAGGAAAAATGAAAAAAAGAAGGAAGCAAGGAAGAAGAAAAGAAGAGGAAGAAGGAAGAAAAATAACAAAGAATAAGTATTGTGCAATCCACCGCAAATTCCTTGTCAAGTCGTCTGTCGGAATCGCTCGTATGGATGATGGAAGGGATACGCCGCATTAACCAGGAATTGTGGGTTGCACACAGAATGCACGCACCCTGATTAGCTGGATCACAGGTCATGTGACCTAGGGCCGTACCGTGGCTATAACACCACACCTCCGCATCATAGCCTGCTTCTTCCCCTCTTTTAGAGACATAAATAAATTAAATATTAAACCCCCCCCTCTTACATTTATGCTGCAGCATACTTATAACCTAAGCGCTACTAACACTGATTAGTAGTTGCTAATAACTACAGATTTATTAGGTTACACCTAAAAGAGACTTGTTTAAACGCTTTTACTTACATAACTATAAGAAATTCTAATATTATGCTAACTAAAGGATTATTTCTTTAAATCGTTAACTATTAAATTATCTATAATTATAAGAAGACTTAACTTTTATAGATCTTCTCCCTTATCATTAACTATTACTTATTTATAATTAAAACCAGATCTTTACCGTTATTCATAGAGAACCAATGCTAACCGCTTTAATTAGTACTAAACATAAAGCCCAAAACACTAAAAATATCTTTAAGCTAAGGAAAAATAAATAATTTCAATAAACAACTCTAAAAGGATATCTATAGAAGAGAACTTCTAAAGAGCACCCTACCCTAAAAACTTTACAAGCACTATCTAATTCTATCCTTTAATTAGACTAAGTTAGTTAATAATATTAATGTTAATGCTGGTTTCACAGGGTGTGATTGCTGCAGCAATAACGGGGGGGTAACAAAGGTCTAATGTCTATATTCTTGTAATTATCTAAAGGAAAAAGAGGGGGACAATGCAGAAGTATAGTGTTGTGGCTATAGTACTGCCCTAGGTCACATGACATAGTAATCCAGCCAATTAGGGCACGCGCATTGTGCGTATGACCTATAATTCCCGGTCACTATCGTGTATCCCTTCCATCCTTAAGACGAGCGATTCCAATACTCGCAAACTCTCTTTTTATTAAAAAAGAGGAATCGCTCTAAAACACTAAATAAATGACTTTTCCCTAGTCCAGAGCATCCTTAAAGTCCCTTAATTAATCGCGTTCGGATTCATCAAATTTGAACTCTTTATTACGCGCTTAAGCAGCTTTGGCTTTAACACTTAATACCGGTCTCTTTACCTAACCTTCTACTTAAATCCAAGCCTTATTCTTGGTCACGAAGGTCTTAAGGCTTCTATTTGGGGAAGCCTTTGTTATCGCGTTAGCAAGGTTATTATGGCTATTTATCCATCGGATTTCTGTGATTTCCCTTTGCTTGTATAACTGTCGCAGCGCTATAATATTAATCATAAGCCTTTTCTCCTTTATAGTGCCTAACTTAACAATACACTTATATAATGAAAAAGAGTTAGTATATATCACAATTAGGATATTCAGCTTGTTCAATCAATCGGTGATAATCCTCAAAGTTGTACTCATTGTGTAAGCAATATTAACTCCTTAGACCATTCTATATAGCTCTAATGCTAAGGCGCTCCTTATGACTCTTTTAGATTTCATAAAGCTGTAGGTCACGATGTTGCCTATAAGCGTGAATTCAGAGGCGTTAACGTTCCTTTCCTCATTCCCGAGAATAATCACGTAGCCGATTTGCGAGCTGAGGTCAATCGCAAGTTAAAAATCTGCCTTTTCTTTCTCTGTAAGAAAAGCTTCTGGTCGAGGGTATTTCCAAGGTCTTCCACGGCCTCTTTATGTTGGATTCATAGGGTTATCAGGGGGAGTCTTATGGACAATTTCGTCGGGGGAAGTCTTGTGAACAATTTCATCAGGGGGAGTCTCGTGAATAATCTCGTCAATCTTGGCGTTTTCCTGGTCTAGGTTGTTTGGGCATAGGCCTTGCCCTTCTTAGGAGGTTAAAGCTATTCCTGTAGCTTTCTTATTTTGAGCTTAGTCATCCTTATGAGAAGTCTCTGCTTCTGGCGAAGTAATGTATGGCTTGACAACCGTAGATCGAAACTTCATAGGGCCATAAGGCATCTCAATAATACAAGTCTCTTCTTCTATTAAAAGAAGCTTGTATGGGCCAGTCTATCTACCTTTCTCACGATAAACTTGTACATCAGAGTTTAAAGGAAGATTGTGTGTCGGCAGGGTTATTGGGCCATTTTGAGTGTTAAGGGCATTGTTGACCTGGCGCCTTATAAGACTGCGTCTTGCTTCGTCTATTGCTTTCCGAAGCATTTTAGCTCTTTAGGCGATCGTGAAGCTTAGTAGGGAATTATTCGTCATCCTTGGGTAGGTCCTAAAGACCAAGAGGGTCGGGATGAGGCCATTCGGGCCGGCGGAGTCGTTGACTGCTTTAACAGCCATCTGAAGCATTTGCTCTTTTGAGAGCAGACCGTGAGCTTTGGTCTTGATAATATTGTACGCTCTTCAAAGAGGGGCGTGATATCGCTTAAGTTTTCCAATGCTGTTGTGTGCCTCTACAGGGACTTTGTTAATGCTAATCGATAATAGTCAAGCCAAATGCCTAAATTCACTAGAAGTGAAGTTTCTTCTGGTATCGTGGACTATCCAGTCTGGGGGACCAAGATATGTGTTAATCCAATATTCCTTAAGGGCGTTCTAGATATCTCGAGCTTTTTGTTATTAGGGTCCAAGAAAGCAAGCGGCTTAAAATGAAGTTGCTAAGTCAATAATATGGAGGACAGGCTTTTCATCAATTTGCATAATGTCGACAAGGACCTTATAATTAAATTCAAGATCGTCTTTAAGGGTGAACTTAAATCTACTAGAAGCCTTGGCGTTCATCTGGCATTGGTGACAGGCGTGTGTGATCCTTCCTATGTCAGCTCTGTTGAAATCTTCACCGGCCTTGGCGAGAAGGTTGTGCAGTCGGTTGATCGAAGGGTGGCTAAATCGATAATGAAGTTGGCGAATTTCTGCTTCTAAGAGCATAAAGACGGCAGGTTCTTGGGAACTAATTGTCCACTAAGGATATCCCTATTTTCTAATAATGGGTACTTTCTTTTCTCCTTAAATAAGGAGGTTCTTAAGATTATTAAGCTTAACACCCATTCTATCCATATCTATAATAAAATATAGGAAAGGCGTGGCACTATTAAGAACGTAAAAAGAAATCATACCAAAGATCGTAGGAAGCTTCAAAATGCCATTTAAGGTCGCACTTCCGGCACTAAAGTTGATGGTTCTCTGGTCAGAAGAAGGCTTGATTGTGAGGTCTGTCATAAGGCACATCAAGGCTTTGACTTGACCTTGGCCAGCAGTTGAAATTCCGGCTGCTCTAGTATCTAAGAGAATACCATAAAACGTTTCCACGGTATATCGTGAATCCACAAGAAATACCTGCTTTTGTGTGGTTTTATTAGTATTACAGTCGTAAGGGTCTTCAATAAATAACACGTGTTTAAAGGCGTTATCTTGCAGGAAATTCACGGTTAAGGTAGAAAAGAGAGGGGGATTAGGTGCTTATATAAAGAAAGTTGTAAACGTAAGGGTTTCTCGTGCTTCTCTATCGCTTTATGCTTTTTCTTCTTTAGAGGCGACGAATGCTATATTCCAGGCAGCTTTTTTGTATTTATCCTCATCCCTGCTGTCCGGGGGTAATGACTCTTCATCTTTACCTTCAAATGCTTACAAGAATGCGTGAAATTAGCATTCAGAAGGAGGGGATTTATACCTTCAGTTGCTCCACCAAGTTTCTTTTGCTTTCTTTTGTTCAGAGATAGGATGGTTAGTTAACCAACATCCTTCTTTGCAATAGATAAAGCATTTCTTAGATCCAGCTTTATTTTAGGGTTAGGAAGCTCGTGAATATCGTCGGTTGGTAAACAAGACTATGTTAGTGCTTGGGGTAGTGTTTTGAGGTTGATACTTGCTTTCTCTCGCGATCCATTGGCTTGTGGATGATTTCGAAACAGGTTCTATTATATCTTTTGTTATAAGGCAGCGGCAAATATCACTAACTACGCCTTTATAGGTATTGGTTTGGACGTAGGTTATCTGGTTGAATTCAGGGCTATCTTAAACAGATATTTCCAGTTAGCGCCTAAGGATTATATCTTTCTCGGAGGGGGGGTAAAGACCATTAAATAGGTTTAAGAGCTGTTAAATCATTAATTCTAAACATTTAAGTTTAGTCTTCATTGGATTTTTAGCTGTGACGCAATGAAACTTTATCTCTTAAAATTATGTTTAGTAGAATTTTCGATTTTCTTTGGTCTTAAAGTTTTCCTTTATCTGCTTGGTTATTGTGTTAAATAAAATGAGTCTTCTGCTAAATTTCTTAAGGTAATACTTATAGGCATTGCCTATAAGCATTATTAACAGTGCAAACAGGTATAACTTAGGCGAAATTCCTTATGCTATACAGATATCCTTAAAGATTAAGACTTTAGGATACATAAAGTTAAAAAGTGTTCCAGAATACTTGTTTTCCTTATTATAAACTCTAGCAAGAGAGTTTAAGGCTTTTCGGTCTATATTAGTAATTTCCTTCAATATAGTTTGTTATTCTAGGGGAAAGGGAATTGTTATTTCTATTGTTGTTTCGTTAGTAGGAGGGTTAGGAGGGTTAGGAGGGTTAGGGGAAGGTGAGGTTATCATTAACGTTGACGTGTTAATAGTGTTGTTTCCTGTCGGGAGCTTTCCATTAGGAAAGAAGACAGAATTATCTATACTAACTAAATCAGCAAGTACATGGTTAATTAGTCTTCGTGATCCCTCTTACATGTTAATTCCTCAATCTCAAAGAATATCTCGAAGTACTTGTCGGACCTTAGGGGTAATCTTCTCGAAAATATTGGCATTCCATCCTTTAAAGTCTTCTTGGTACGTAAACAGAAACCTAGTACCTTGCTAGTTACTAGATTCGTACTAGTTGACATAGTAGGCAAATTTGTCGTAAAGTTCGGAAGTTATAGCTTTTTCAGGGTTAATTTGTTCATTAGCTTCGGCCCATTTCTCTGTAAAGTAGTTAGAATACTTCTAAAGTTTTGCAGGAAGGGTGTCTTGGATAGGTTAATTAGCTCTAGTAGTGGAAGTTAAAGCCATTTTTAGTGTTTTCTCCGTAATAGACAGTGAAAAAGATACTTTAATTATAGACTAGTAGCAAATCGACAATAAGAGGTAAATTCCATAAAGAAACTTCTTAATGATCGTAAATAAGTAGCAAAAGTCAATAATAATAGAAAAAGTTGCTTTTAGGTAGTATAAACGACGGATTCTGCGTAATTAAGTGAATAAGTGCGTTATATTAGAAGTTCGTCTTTTCTGTTAATTCCTAGCTAATCTGTGGTTATAACAACTACTAATCAGTGCTAGTTTCACAGGGTGTGATTGCTGCAGTAATAACGGGGGGGTAACAAAGGTCTGATATTTATATTCTTGTAATTATCTAAAGGAAAAAGAGGGGGACAATGCAGAAGTGTGGTGTTGTGGCCACAGTACTGCCCTAGGTCATATGACATAGTGATCCAGCCAATTAGGGCACGCGCATCGTGCGTATGACCCACAATTCCCGGTCACTATCGTGTATCCCTTCCATCCTTAAGACGAGCGATTCCAACAGTTAATATAGCTACTAAACAACAGATTAATAACCGTATTGTATATATAATTAACTACTACATTCTTAATAAAGGAAAAGGGCATAATCTCCTTATTAACTTCTAGTAAGATTATAAAAATTAGATAAAGGATACTTTTAATAAAATTAATAATAACCTTAAGTATACCCTTTATAATTACCTTAATAATAATAGTGTTAAAACAGCCAGAGGATCGAGATCAAACGTCTCTAAAGATCTTGTTAATATCTTAAATATTAACCCTGACATGGAATACAAACCTTTACTAGAAAAAGCAACTAGGAAAGGAGAAGAGATTCAACAACTTAAACTTTCTAATAACAAGAACTCTAATAATAAAGATTTTCATTTAACTAAAGACCCTCCCCCAGAACCATAAACCCCGACTAGAACACTTTCTAATAGTAATTAAAAAGCCCTTAATACTCTTAAGAGACTTTACTAAAAAGAAAAATAATATTCTAGAGAAGTATATAACTTTATTAATAAGAAGTTACTATATTTTAAAGAGAAATGTTCTTAAGCAGGAGTTTCCCCCTTACTTTACCTAAAAGCCTTTCCTATTATGCTTTAAGGTAAAGCTTATACATACTTCCTTAAATACTTTAAAGTAAAGATAATCCTATTTAAGGAGATGACTTAGAACATTAGGAATTACTTCAAAACACCTAAGAATAAGAGCTTCTATAAAACACAATTTGCTAATCTATGCCTTTACTACATTATCATAGAACATCTAATAAAGAATAAGTCAAAATACTTAGAAATTCTTCTTAACTAACTTACAAAGATATTCAATAGCCTTTATAACCCTCTTAAATAAGATATAATTCTTCTTCATTAAATATGACAAGCAATAGAAAATAATAACAATTTCTATAATGCTAAATTTAGGAATGTGCTAACCTTTAAAGGATTTATTAGTAATCTTCGAAATTGCCTCTCAGTAATGGACATACTACTAACCTCTATAAGTTAGTTACTAACAACTACTAATAATAATTTAACTGCCCTTATCGCCTGGTCTATAGACTAAAACACTAACATAGTAATGTTTACAGACCAACGCTATTCACAAGCTATATATTGTAAAAAACCTTAAGCCAGAGCAAGCTTAAAGAAATGCTTTATCTGCTATAAAGAAGGATGCTGGTTAACTAACTATCCTGCCTCTAAGTAGAAGAAAGCAAAAGTAACTTAGTAGAATAACAGAAAACACTAAAAACCACCCTCTGAACGCTAATACTATGCATTTCTACAGGCCTATAAAGGCGAAATGGCCCAACTTACTGCTACTATATTATTATATATTCATGTACGCTAGGTAGCTAGAGCCACTAACTAGTTCATCAACTAACTTCTTAATATAGGAAAAACCCTAAGATAGGGGAGAAAACCCATATTCTTCCATATAGCTCCCGCTAAGCCTCTGATATAGAGTCTTTATTATTTCCAACCATTAGTATAAGATATCTGCCAGTTCCCCGGAACTGCAGACAATGACAGAAGTGTGGTTATGCTTTATATAAAAGGTTAGTATATTAGTAAAAACCCCCTATAAGCACCTCCCCTCCTAGTCCGGCTCTTCCTCCTCTATCCTGTTGTTTCCGTTGCCTCTGGTCCCTTTCTCAGCCTTGTTATTGCGTATCTGCCACGCCTTACCAAGCTCCTCCGCCAACCTATACTGCTAAAGTCGCCCAGTTAAAAGCACCTACTTCACAATATTTAGTGCTAGCTTCTTGTTATTAAGCGCCGCCCTGAGTTCCCGCGGATCTCTCATTACGGGCACCGCCGGAATCGGTCTTAGATGCTTACTGCTACTAATAATAGCAGTAAGGACGAATACAAAAAAGCCGCTTAGAACGCCGCTTTTCTCACTACTAATAAAAAAGAGAAACCAGATAATAAAGAGGCTTATAATACTCTCTCCTTTATAGTATTCTTTACGCAAGCACTAAATCCCCCACTCTTTTCCCAATCAACCATGAACTTCTTACAGGATAATGCTTTTAAACATGCCTTATTTCTTAAAAACCCCTATAACCACGATACCAATAAACAACCTTAACAACACGTGTATCTTATAGATATAAGATATACAGCGGATACATTTTATAGTATACTCCCAGATACAGAAGCATTAGGAATTTCAACTGCTGGCCAAGGCCAAGTTAACGCTCTAATGAAAATCATAAAGAACCTTATAATTAAGCATTCCTCTAACTAAAGGACTATCACCTTTAGAGCCAGTACTACGACTTTAACTGGTATTTTAAAGCTTCTAACGATTTTTAGCACAATACCTTTCTATATGCTTAATAGTGCTACACTGTTTTTATATTCTATTACAGACATAAATAAAATAGGTATCAAACTTAATAATCTTAAGAATCTTCTAATCTAAGAAGACAAAAAGGTACCCATTATTAGGAAATAAGGACATCCTTAGTAAACAGCCAGTTCTTAAGAACCTGCCATCTTTATGCTTTCTAAAGCCAAAATCCGTCAACTTTATCGCTAATTTAGTCATCCGTCAATCGACCAATTAAATAACCTTCTCGCCAGGGCTGGTAAAGAATTCAATAAGGCTAACATAGGGAAAATTACGCATGCTTGCCATTAATGCCAGATGAACACAAAAGCTCTAAGTAGATTTAAATTCACTCTTAAAGACAATATTAAATTTAACTATAAGGTCCTTGTTAATATCATGCAAATTAACAAGAAGCCGGTCCTACATATTATAGATTCAGCAATATCATTTTAAGCTGCCCGCTTTCTTACACCTTAACAACAGAAAGCTTAAGATATCTAGAATGCCCTTAAAGAGTACTAAATTAACACATATCTTAGACCCCCAGACTGAATAGTCCACAATGCCAGAAGAAACTTCGCTTCTAGCGAATTCAGGTATTTAGCTCGACTATTATCAATTAATATTAACAAAGTCCCCATTAAGGCTTACAATAGCATCGGAAAACTTAAGCAATATCATGCCTCTCTTTGCAGAGCATATAATATTATTAAGACCAAAGCTAACGGTCTTCTCTTGAAAGAGCAAATACTTCAAATGGCTGTTAAAGTAGTTAATAACTCTACCGGTCTAAATAGTCTTATTCCCACCCTTCTAGTCTTTAGAACCTATCTAAGGATAACAAATGATTCCCTCCTGTTATGGTCTAGCTAATGTGCAACTGCAGTATTAGTGACTATGAATGAGAATAATCTTCTTAGGAAAGCAGAGAAGGAAAAGATCTGCAATCCTTCTAGAACTCCTACCTTTATAGCTTATCCCCTTTACTATTATATAGCCTAAGTAAAGAGGCCAGAGTATGATAAACCTGAATATATATAGGGTCCGATTTGCTAGCGTAAAGCTTGAGTTAAGAGGCTAAATTAGAGTATGTTAGTATGTACGCCTAACTTGTATTGCTTATATAGCTTGTAAAGTCTGGCTTCTGTGATATAGTCATTCTTCTAATTATAAAGATCTAAGCCTAAAGCTCGAATCCATTACATAGCCCCCTTCTTGCTGCCAAAACGCTATAATAGTAACGAAATATAGGCCCCCCTCTCTGTTACATTCTTCTTTAAGCTCCCTTAGGTATACATAGACGCCGGTTTAATGTGTAACCTACCTTTAACTGGTTGTCTTACTAACCAGATGTAGGTCGCCAGCCCCTTGCATTTTTAACGTCTGCATAATAATATAAACTTAGTCCCCGGATTCTCTTGTATTGTTTTTTATTATCCCTTCTTTATTAACTGTCTTGCTCTTATTAACTCTCTTATTCGCGCCTGTTTTAGGAATATAGTTATTTCTCTTTCCTATAAAACGTTTTCTTATCTCCTATAATATTATACCCGTCTGTATATAAGTTGAATTTCCCTAGTATAATTCACAGTGTCCGGTTGCTAACAGTTTTAATATAAGAAGCATGTTTACTGCAGCAGGAGCTCCCCTGCTACCCCCCCTAAACCACGTATATGGCGGTCTTATTGTAATAGGTAACTTAAACAATAAGGATGCTACCGGTGCTATTAAATATAAGGCGTTTTGCATTTATTGTGTAAACGACCTTTATATCCACAGGGAGGCTAAATGCCTCCCTAACCCTTACAGCTATACCTGCTATACTTATTAAGCAAGTTACAGGAGTTGTCTCTAGGAAAGGGAGCTCTTATTAGTAAACCCTAAGTTACAGCAGACTATTAAGGATATATACTAACTTACTGCTACTAGGCGCGCAATTAAAGTCCCGGCTGTGCCCGCAGCGCCAGGGCATAAGGCCACCTAGGCTATTCTTATAGCCAAATTTATTTGCACTAGGCGTTGTTTCGAGGACGCTCTTAGAGCTGCCCGTACTGCCGCCCCTGCTGCTATTGCTGCCCTAAGCCTTCCCCCTGCTGTCTTCTCTAGTCCCCCTGTCATACCTGTTGTCCCTATAGTAATAATAGATATGCTATAGGCCGCTAATCTGTTAGTTAAAATACACTGACTTTAAGGCACTCTTATAAAGAGCACTACAGCTAGTAAATGCCTCCTAGAACATGCCAGGGCTCTTGCTAACTATCCCCCTTCCTTATTTAAGCAGTCCGCCCTTAGGACTACCCCTCCCCAGCCTCCCTTTAGGGATAAGAGTTCTATTAAGACTCCCTATCCCCCTTATTCCTTTAATTCTCCCTTAACCCCCCCTCCTCCCTCTAGAGATAGCTCTTATAGGGGTATTAATAATACTATAACTAATGCTAACCAGGAGGCTAATTAGGAGGAGAATTACGCCCAAGTAGCGCAAAAAGCAAAGCAAAAGCGCCTTCGTAAGGAGGCCAAAGAGCGAAAGAAGTAGTAATGGCTACGTGCTTTGTTTTTTTTTTTTTTTTTTTTTTTTTTTTTTTTTAATATAGGTTCAGACTTAGTCTATTTTTTGTAGAATTTTGTAGATTGAATCTAGTTCGCCCTCCGTTCAGGCCCGTTATGGCTGTATATATCACCCTATTATGCTTTAAATCTCTTTAATGCCGCTGTCTCTAGGAAACTTTCTAGGGGCTCCTATGTTAGCTAGGTGTATTTAACCTATTTAACTAGTACATCCCGTTGGTTTCTATAACCTTATGCGTTTCTTACTACTAATATCTCTTTTACTTTATATTCTACTAACTCTGGATTATCTTTATGTAATAAGAGTGTTAGCCCTGGTCTAGAATCCGCTAGTAGTTGTAATAAAAGCGGGTTAAATACGGCCCTCTCTATTAAGTCTACATAAAAGACAGGGTATATGCCCTATAGGATATTAAGTCAGACAGTAAGTAGTGTTAGCGTGCCTAAAACCTAATATTTTGCCTTAACCTAGTTAAGTTTCCGGCTAGGGCAATTAGTCTTAATATAGCGCAGATTCAACTACATAAAGTCTCCTGCCTGGTATCGTTCTGCTAGTTATTAGGAAGCATTTGCCGCATCCTGTTGTTATTATTATATAAAGTTAATTACTGCCTAGGCTAGTATCGTTCCCTTTTAGAGATATTTTAGGAATAGTACGGCCCTTCCTTTAGGTAAAGTTAGACTCTTAGTTATGTCTAATACTCATTAAATTAGCTTAATATTAAACCCCTTTAGCGCCTGGTTTGCGCTTAGCCTGGTTACTATAGACGTTTAGTTATTAAGCGCCATTTAGTAAGCCAGGAGATAATTGGCCTAATTATATTATAAAAAGGCAATAACTACTTAGAGGACTGCCTATATCTCTTAGTTTACTTGTTCTGTTCTGCTGTCTGTCTAAGGGTAATGTAATATAAATAATAGCTGTTCTATACCTACCTTCTTATAAAGCATGGTCTAAAAACAGCTAAGCTAATCCGATCCGCGGTTAGAGATAATCTAACGGGGAAACCTATGAAATCGCCACTAGTAGTGTTTAAAGCGTTCTACGCATGCCTTGGCCGCTATACTCATTATTGCCTTTAACTGTATGTACTTAGAAAGGCAATCCGTAATAACTATTAGGTAGTGTAGTAACTCCTTATTGCATACAGGGAGATTAGTTATAAAATCTACTGATATCTGTGACTAGTAACGGTCTGCCACCAGTATAGGTTTTAAAAGCCCCTGTTAAAGTTGTTAACTCTTTCTCCTATTATAATAATAGTAATTCCGTACAAACTATGCTATGTCTTTTAATATCCCATCCTAGTAATAGTCTCTCTGTAATGCCTGGAAAGTGGTATTCCTCCCTAGGTGACCTAATATAGGCAAGTCGTAAACCCGTTGTATAAGCAATGTAGTAAGAGGCTTATATTAGGGAATCCAGAGCTGCCCCTGGAATTATAGTGCTTCTTAGGCATTTAATATGCAATCCGCTATCTAAGATTTAGTCCCTGTAGAGGCGGGAAATTTCCACTTTACTGCCTAAACTACTACTAATTTCATGCCATATAAGCCATCTATAGTGACTCCCTGTCACGGTTGGAGGTCTACTAGTGGAGTGAAGGCTGTAGTTAAGCGTACTCGTAACTAAATAGCTGCAGGTAGGGTTAGTAATGTAAATACTATATTTACTAGCCTCTCTATCTCTCTATAAGGCCTGTCCCCCTATATACCTGTGCATAGCTAGAGCGCGGCTTGCCCTAGTGGGTCTCTATACTCTTACGCTCTTGTCTTGTAACTCTCCTGACAGAGCGCCTCCTCTTATCTGTAATTACCCTTAATTACTATAGGTAGTCCTAGGCCTTAGTCTCTGCTCCCTTATAACTCTCTCGCTGTGACCTAGTAAGCCCCTTTTCCCTGCTTCCTGTCTTTTCCATAGTAAATCTAGTCTTGTAATAACCTTGCGGCAAGGTCTCTGCTAGGTTCTAGCTTATACTTATTCTTAATGTTAACTCTGTAACATTGCTAAGCCTGCTAGACTTAAAGCCGTTCTTTCACGTTACTTGTAATTCACTTTTAACTCTCTCTGGTTATTAAAGCTGCCTTACTCTGCTTGTGCTAGCTTGTAGTTTACTGCTTTATTGCAGCATTAATACTGCTTATAGAGAAATCGCTCTCAGGCACCTTAGTGCTTGATTACGTAAATAACGTTGCTAATCCGGGCGCATGCGTTAGATTAGTAGCCTGACTATCTAGCTATAAGAAGGTCTCTTCCCCCCTCTCTTTAGCCTGTTTTTTCCCTTCCTTCTTTATTATTATTTGCTTGTATGTTATCTCCTATTGCCACTATCTCTTTGCTCTCTTATAGCTTAGCTGCTGCTATTGCTTACCTTTTACTAATATATATGTAGATTTTAATGTTATTATTATCTTTCTTATCTGTCCTGTCTGTTTAGTAAGTTATATACTTAACGCTATATGTGTGTTACTTGCTTATAGCTAATAAGCACTAAACATTATGCCTTATATTAATTAATCCCCTGCTTCTTCTGCTATGGCTCCCCCTCCTCCTCCTAGTAAGCCAGACATTGTGATGCCTGTCTTTAGAGTCGGCTGGTATATTGTCTAAATACCCGCGTCTCTAGGCAGTAGCTAACTTACTACTAGCGTCTAAAAAATTCCTTATTATTATTATAGCTATATAGCAGCAACCTAGCAGATCTTCCTAAAGCCTGATGGCACTGAACCTATATACCTCCTTAAACATATCGCTATCCCTAAGCCTTATAGGAAGATATATAATAATAAGTGCGCTGCTTATACTCTGCTATCCTATTGCTAATTATTATAGCTTATAGCGCTAAATGCTCTTATTACTTAAGGAATAATAAGGAGTATAGTAGCGTCAGTTCCCTATAATTATTCCTATCTTAGTTACTGCTAATTAACTGCTAGATGCCCGCTTAAATTAGTGTTCTCTACTGGAAAATGTTTAAAGAAATAGAGAAGAAAACTAATAGTATCTATTACTATTAAATGCCTGTGAGTTTGTTGCTTAAACACAGTTAATCCACTGTTAATAATTCCTAGGGTATTATAAGTATGCAGGCGAATTTAGCTGCTATAATGGCTAAGACTAAAAATTCTAATATTTATAAACGTGCCTACTGTGCGTGTCTCTAGGCAGACGTTAAGCTTAAGCTTAAGAATAATAAGCACACTATAATCTTATAGGGCATTACCTATACTACTATGCTTGTATAAATAGAGATTGCTAACTACCTGTAATATATCTGTACCTATAGTAAGGATATATATATCCCCTAGTCTATTTATAGCTTTATAATAGCTAACTCGTTGCTAGCTATGCAAGCCTACCGCAAGGGAGACTCCCCTTGCTATACGCATTGCGCCCGCGGCCGTTCCTCGCGCTATGTTAGAATTACTTAGCATTAAATCTAACTTTATTAGTGCTAATGAATCTGATGACAGCTCTAAATAAGAGTAGCTTGTTAGCGGCAAGGTCGTAGTGTTTTTAGTAGCTATTAGTCCAATATTAATAGAGATATATATCTTTAAGTATTGCTAATATCTCTCGTAATGCGCTATGCATATACTCCGCTACCTTGCTACTATACTCCTTTTATATTCTATTATAATGTCTTGTGTATTAAAGTTCCTTTTTAATACCTAGGAATTCTCTAATTCATTAAAGCCTTTCCACTTTACTAAGTATTTACGCCGCTTGCCTTAATACTTATATATTATAATCTGCTTAACCTTATACGATTCCTAGTCACAAATAGGTAGTAGCAACGTCGCTGCGGCCTCGTCAGGATTCGGACCTTTATATGGCTCTAAACTCGTAATGTTAAATACATTATACAGGCGCATGTTATCTGGGAGCTCTAGGCAGTAGGCCAGTCCATATACGCCTACTTTCTCTAGAACCTTAAAAGGTCCTAGATACTTCGCCGTAAGCTTCTTGCTTAGTCGTCGAAGGTTGATATTCTTAGTTGATAGGAGTATGTAGTTACCTAGTGAAAAGCTTATTAAGCCCCTTTTCTTATTATAGTGCTTTGTATACTATTCTTAAGTTATGCATAGTAGCTGCTTAGTCGCCTTATGTTATTATTATAATTCTTATACCCTTGTGTCTGCCTGCGCATTCACAATATCTAGTACCTTTGTGATATAATCTAGGCCCCTTAGCTGATAACCTTGCAACAACTCCGCTAGAGAGTAGCCGTAAGCTAAGTGCTTACTAGTGTTATAAGCATATTAAGCTAAATATAAGTGGTTTTTCTAGTCTGTTTACTCTTGTGCCCTAAATACTCTAAGGTAATGCTCTAGGACTTAGTTAACCCTTTTTATCTGTCTGTCTATTTATAGGTAGAAAGCGGTACTAAGTAGTTGCTTAGTTACTAGTAAGTAACAGAAGGTTCTCTAAAAACTACTAGTAAACATTATCCCTCTATTTAAGATAATTCCTTCTAGCGCACTATAGTCCTTAAACACATGTTTAAGGAAGATAGTAGCAAGGTCGCTGCTTGTTGTCTTTATAGATATAGCTATATATAGCGCGTATTTTGAGAATCAATCCATAATAATAAGGATTGTGTTGTGCTCCTTTCTATTAGCCTGTTTTATCAGGGGAAGGCCAGTAATAAAGTCCATAGAGAGCTCTTGGAAGGGTCTGCTAGGGATTAGCAGCGTAGCTAACTCGCTATAAGGTTAGTGCAACCTAGGTTTATTAACTTGACAGTTTAAGCATAAGCTTATGTAGTTTTTTATGTCTTTTTATAATCCAGGCTAGTAGTACTATTTAGCTACTCTATGAATTATCTTGCTCATACCCTAGTGTCCCGCTATAAGGTTATTATAAGTAAGCATTAGAATCTCTATACACATACCTACTAGCACATATACCTTTATATTAAAACATAGTAAACTGTTTTTGTTTATTGCCTAGTGCTCTTTAGTTATTATATCGCTGCTACTAAGCAGTACCGTCTGCGTTTTATATAACGGATCTTGTTTCTGCGCTTTCTGGATTGCTGTTACAATGGGTTTACCTAATAGCTCTTTAGTGTGTCTAATAGCACTCTGTCTCCTAATTACTATTAGTCTTACTGCTAGATTACTGCGTACCTGTACAAACTGTGTTTATAAATGTATAGCTAGGGAAGGCTTCTCACTACTAGCTCGCTCTAAACTCTCAAATACCATATTATTAGATGGGGTTACTATTAATGTGCTACTTAAATGTGCAGCTCTTGTGCTACTGCTTGGATGCGTAGCTAGGGAGGTCTTCTTGCCACTAGCTCGCTCCGAACTCTTAAATACTGCATTATTAAATAGGGTTACCATTAATATGCTACTTAGATGTGCAGCTCTTATACTGCTTAGATGTATAGCTAGGGAGGTCTTCTTGCCACTAGCTCGCTCTGAACTCTTAAATACCATATTATCAAATGGGGTTACTATTAATATGCCACTTAAATGTGCAGCTCTTGTGCTGCTTAGATGCGTAGCTAGGGAGGTCTTCTTGCCACTAGCTCGCTCTAAATTCTCAAATACTACATTATTAAATGGGGTTACTATTAATATACCACTTAAATATACAGCTCTTATACTGCTTAGATGTATAGCTAAGGAGGTCTTCTTGCCACTAGCTCGCTCTAAACTCTTAAATACCGCATTATC
>AFQZ01000546.1:0-32906 GCA_000222935.2 Aciculosporium take MAFF-241224 | reverse complement strand
GGCTACCTGTTGTTAGCACCTGTTGGCACCTGTTGTTGGCACCTGTTGGCACCTGTTGTTGGCACCTGTTGGCACCTGTTGTTGGCACCTGTTGGCACCTGTTGTTGGCACCTGTTGGCACCTGCTACTACGACTCTTCGCTTTACTGCTAGTCCCACTCGAGGCGAAGAAGCCGTCTGGTCCGCTGGCTGCGCAATGACTCGGCCGCTTTGGCTTTCTACCAACAGACTTTCCACTACGCGACCAAACCACTCTCCTACGACTTAAGCTCTGTCCCGACTCGCCGGCGTGTTTTTCAAAATACATCTTCCGATCACAAGCCTGGACGAACACGCTATACCAATGTGACTTCGCGATTAGCTGAGGATTTCGCTGCTCTCACGAGACAGGCTGCCAGCACAGCGTTGGATGGATCATGTCCTCCCCAATTGCCAACTTCTCCTCGCTGAGAAATAGGTCGCCCAGCTGCTCGTCCCAGTCTAATACGCAGCGTTCCATCCACGACGATGCCGTCGACGCGGCCAGCTCACATGATGATTCTGCGCATCGGCTGTCAATGTCCGCGGGGTCTCCGAAAGCGTGCCGAGAACCGATCCGATCCTATATCCACGCTTCTCTGCGCAGCCAGTTAGGTACATGATTTTGCATCCGTCTGAGCCTGTTACTCGTTGCCTGTTCTGACGGTTTGAAAAAAAGTTCCCGTCGACAGCGAGCAGAATGCCCGCACCGTCCGTCAAGACACCGCCGAGCTCGCGAGCTATTTACTTTCAGACGGTACAGCCTCGCGCCGTGCTTCGTTTTTGCAACGAAACAGAGCTTCTCTTCAAGATATGTTCAGTCCGGCTCGTGACGGAACCGAGCGCTCCGATGACTGCGATGCTTCGCAAACCATTCTCGAGGTATCAGAGCCCGAATCCCCAGAGGAAGGCGACGGGGACCATGTTGTCCAAGACATTGGTCCCTCGGTTCTTTCCAATCTGCTGAAGAGGTCGCCACCACAGTCGGTGAAACCAGATGCTCCTCTATCAGCTGAGGAGCACCCCGCGCAGCCAAAACAGAGACGACGGGATCCGGACTTGGACGGACGACACCCACGTGCAAACGAGCATCCTGCTCCGGCGACTGAGCAGACGCCTCTTCTGGGTCATGTTGCCGATGAGGACGATGAGATCGGCGATATCCAAGTACAAAAGACCAATCAGGCCAAGCGTTGGTACAGCGGAATGATCGAGAGCGGTCAGCAGCAGGTCAAGCGCTTCGTAGCACACGCTGTCGGAGCAGCAGTCCACCCGCATCGTTGGAATCGAAAGAGTCTCTGGCACAACGTTGTTGTGGAGCCCGTCTCGTGCCTGCCCGCCGTCATCGTTGGCCTGTTGCTCAACATCTTGGATGCCTTGTCTTACGGTGAGTACAACGGATTCCCTGCTTATGGCGCCTCAGTTCTGACGTTTTTGTGTAGGCATGATTTTGTTCCCCCTTGGCAATCGAATATTCTCCCATCTTGGCTCCGCGGGGATTTCTATTTACTATGTGAGCACAATTGTGGCACAAATCACCTTTTCGTCGGGTAGTATCTTCCGTGGGGCTGTTGGTTCGGAGTTGGTACGTCTTCTCTCATACTCTGTAGAAATATGTCGTCGAGTAAACCACTGACTTGTTCTGTGACCAAGATCGAGGTTGTTCCTTTTTTTCACAATATGGCCCAGAAGATCACGGACAATATCGGGGAGGACCATCCGGATGCTGTGATTGCCACCACAATTGTCTCGTATGCTCTGAGCTCCATCATGACAGGGGTGGTGTTCTATCTCATGGGCAAGTTCAGGTTTGGATATATGGTGGGCTTTATTCCCAGGCACATTCTCATCGGCTGCATCGGAGGTGTTGGCTGGTTTCTCGTCGCCACGGGATTCGAGGTTTCGGCGCGTCTGGACGGTAACCTGCAATACAATCCGGATACCTTCAACAAACTCCTGCAGGCGGACACGGTTCTCTTGTGGATTTTCCCGCTCGTACTCGCCATTGTGCTGTTCTATGGACAGTCGAGAGTACGGTCCAAGTATTTCCTTCCCATGTACATTCTCGCCATCCCATTTATTTTCTACACGTTTGTTCTTTCCATCGACGCTCTGGGCACGAATGATTTGCGAGGCAAAGGATGGATATTTGTAGGCCCACCTCCCGAGGAACCTTGGTGGTATTTCTACACACTGTATCGTGAGTTGTACACCCACACCGTGGTTTGCCTTGGTTATGAAAAAAGTTGCTGTGGAGAGCTAACGGAACCTGCCAGAGTTCAAGCTTGTGCATTGGGACGCGATTGTCGAGGTGGTACCTGCGATGATGGCGCTCACCTTTTTCGGTATTCTGCATGTTCCCATCAATGTTCCAGCCCTGGCCTTGAATACGGGTGAAGACAACGCCGATCTGGACAAGGAGCTGCGGCTACATGGCTACTCCAACATATTGTCAGGGTGCGCGGGCAGCATGCAGAATTATCTGGTGTATGCCAACACTGTCTTTTTCGTGCGTTCTGGTGGTGACAAACGGCTCGCGGGCTTCATTTTGGCCGCCCTGACATTTGGCGTCATGATGATTGGCCCGACCCTGATTGGCTTTATCCCAGTCATGATGGTGGGGACTCTCATTTTTGATCTGGGGTTTGAGCTTCTCTTGGAAGCCATCTGGCTCCCGCGGAAGAAGCTCAAAGCGGCGGAATATCTGACCGTCGTTGTCATTGTTCTGGTCATGGGGATGCACGACTTTGTTGTGGGCATCGGCGTGGGCATCATCCTCGCCTTCGTCTCGTTGATCATCCAGACATCCCGCGTCCCGGCTGTCCGAGGAAGCTACGATGGCGGCATTGTGAGCTCGACGGTCCGTCGTAATCCTTCGCAGCATCACTTCCTCCACCAGGTCGGCCAGCAGATTTACATTATGAAGCTCACGGGGTACCTGTTTTTTGGAACGATTGTGAGCGTGGATGAAAAGATTCGTGCATTGCTGGACGATGTTGCCTTTTCAGAAAAGCCCATCAAGTTTCTTGTCCTGGACCTGTGGCACGTCACGGGCCTGGACTACTCTGCAGCGGAGGCGTTCAACACCATCAGCCGGCTGCTTCACAAGAAGGGCGTGCTCTTTGTTCTCAGCGGCGTCGACGCCGAAAGCCAGCTGGGGCGGAATCTCCGGGCCGTCGGATTGGACAATGACAAGATTGAGGTCACGATGCTTCCCAACCTCAACTCGGCTCTGGAGAGCTGCGAAAACGAATTGCTCAAGACGTTGTATGCGCGACAGGAAGACATCAACTCGACCAAGAAGGTTGCCACGCCGAGCCTGGACGTGCCAAGAGCAGCCAATGCTTCCTCGTTTGCGTCTTTTGACCCGCCTTTTAATTCTCCCAGACAGAACCATCTGGTGCAAGCTGCCAAGGAGGCCATCACGAGCGTCGAGGTTCCGCATCCGTCCAAATGGCAGAGTTTCAACGAACCGCTCCGGTTGATGCTCCAGATATTCCAAGGGCTGAGCGGCAAGAATGAGGATTTCTGGTTCCAGGCGACCCCGTACTTCAAGCGCAGGGAGCACCCGGCCGGCACGACGCTGTTTCGGCGCGGCGAGCAGGCCAATGGGTTCTACCTGGTTGAGCAGGGCATCGTTCGCGCAGAGTACGACCTTCCACAGGGCTGGCTGTGCGAGAGCATCGTCGCGGGCACGACCTGCGGCGAGCTGCCGTTCTTCTCCGAGACGGAACGGACGGCGACGGCGCTTGTGGAGAGGGACTGTGTGTTGTGGGTGATGGATTGCGAGTCGTGGGTGAGGTTGCAGAAGGAGCAGCCCGAGGTGGCGAGGGAGTTTTTGAGGATATCGTTGAAGTTGACGAGCGAGCGGATGAGCTCTATCACGTCCTATATTTTGACGTTGGCAGGATGAGACGGGAAGGGGCAGGGCAGGGGTGGTGTCTTGGGAGGTGTAGCCCAAACTGTGTACCATTTGGATAGCATGTGGCGGGGTGTGTGTCATGTGTGAGTTTATGTCGGGGCGTTGGTTGTCTCGTAGCCGTGCAAGTTTGATTTGAGACGGATGGCCGCATGTGTGCGAGGAGGACGAGCATCGTGCGTGGTGGAGGCTGTTGAAGTTGAGCTTGAGCAAGGTAACCTACCTACCTACCTACCTACCTGCTTGGGGGTGTGCAGCACGTTTTGGGAGTTGATGGTATCGGACCGCAAAGGTCAAGGGGATGTGTATCCAGAGATGCGCGGTGCTGTTTGCTGCGGTTCAAAGTCATTGGCTTACATGGCGTATCTGGTTCTCTCCATCTCTCTCTCTCTCTTTCTTTTCTTTTCTTCTCTTCTCTTCTCTTTTCTTTTTTTCCCCCCAAGTCTTGCCCCACCCTAGCTATTTCCCCCGTATTTTCCCTTCCTTCTTCACAGACCTCGCCATTGCGCGGCTACATTGAGACGGAGAGGGACAGAGCGCTCTGATGGCCTCCTCGAGATGACGCTGCGTGTGTATATCGCTCGAGCACATGCGCGATGCGCTACTCACCGGGGAGTTTGTTCGGCGTCTGTCTTGTCTTCCTTGGCGGCCCGCTTGGCGCTTTCGCAGGAGTCCGGGGGTGTTCGTCGGGGGTCCATGAGTCTGTGAGGTGTCTCATGTTGAGAAGGGCTTGCGAAGGCGTCATTGAGGCATGGGGTAGGTGGGTGCTTTGCTTTGGCTGGGTAGAGCGATGCTCGACTGTCTCTGTGTGTGTTGCCGTGTTGGGAAAAGGTCGGCAGAGACGGTGTGTATTCGGGTACAGATACGGGGTAGGCCCGTCATGTCGTCCATTGCTTCGGATTACGTGCTCGACTTGCATCCATCCATCTGCACAAAGGCGCAGAGCAGGCATCTCATCTGCCTTGGTAGGTACCCGAAACCCGGCCCCGGGACGGGCGGATGGGGCCTCTTCGGGGTCGCGGTGCGGGGGGCCACGGTCGGTATTTGAAGCTGGCGCGCCGAGGGGGCCGTCCGGAGCTGGGGCGAGGGGCCAGAGGCGTGGCCGAGGGAGCGATCCGAGGGGGATTCCTTGCACGGGCCGCGGTGGAGGGACTTTTGGGGTGTCGAGTGGGAATGAATGGGTGCTTGGCCGGGCGGTTGGGTTGGGCGTCGTCGAGCTTTTCGAGACGGGCACTGGGGGGGCTTTGGAAGGAGCATCATGACTGGTGAGGAGGAGGATTGACGGATGGCTCCTGTACACGCATACAACATGGCTTGGATGAGATGACGAGAAGCTGGTAATCCGTGGATGGGAGCCGGCACTGAAGAAGAAACAAGGTACCTACTTAAAGTCAATGCGCTGTGATGGTCGCTGTTGCTGCTCATGGTCATCGTGTCGCCATGTGATTCGGCATGGGCGGCGTGGCTTGCTTGAAATTGCAACTGATGATCCGTTATCCACCCTCACCGGATGCTCCCCAGGACAATTCATCTCTCTCTGGTGATTGAGGCCAGGGTTCGTGATGCGAACGTGTCTGCTTTTGGTAACCGACATCTCTTTTGCAGCCAAGGGATGTTCGGTTCGCGCTCTACGACAGTCCGAGTGGTCATGTATACCTGCCAAGTACTACTCTTGGTACCTAGCACTTGGACATGGCACTCAGCTCCTACTAGGTACAAAAGAATCGAGAGAGCCAGCATCGGAAAATCAGCCTGATCAACGAGCGAGATGCCTGACCATGTGCGAGCGGGAGATGAACGAGGGTTCATGCCTGATGTGTGTGCACATACTGTACTTGCATACCTGCACATGCATGTACCCGGCCTCGCCCGCTGCATGGACCAGGCGGGCGAGCCTTGTCGAGAGGGCATCAAATCCCTTGCGAATGACTGGCATCTCTCCCCGTACGTACTCCATCTCGCCGCCTGCAGTTCCGCCTGTCGTCAGGTCGCCGAGTCAAGATGTATCTGACGAGACAAGGGTTGACGAGGGTTGCCGACCAGCGGTGCGGTACGGGGTGCGGCCATGTGCTGACATGTACCGACTAAGCTGCTACCACCCTAGTCTAGCAGGTGCTCGTTACCAGGTAGCCTCGTAGAATTCGATGGACCATCATACCTGGTTCGTACGTTACCAGGTAGCCTCGTAGAATCTGATGGACCATCATACCTGCTTCGTACGTTACCAGGTAGCCTCGTAGAATTTGATGGACCATCATACCTGGTTCGTACGTTACCAGGTGGCCTCGTAGAATCTGATGGACCATCATACCTGGTTCGTACGCAAGCCGCGTCTAAAACAGTTGACGTGGCGCCGCCAGAATTGACTTTTCGTCAAGGTTTGATCTATCGAAAAATCGAAACAGAGGCACCGCAAGTATGACGCCTCGTCGAGAAGCGGCTCGGTTTCTGGAACGAATGGGCGTCGGTAAATGGTAAAAGGAGCTCTAGCAGACGTGGGTCCCTTGGATCGGGTCCCTTGGATTGGGTCCCTTGGATCAATCCCTCTTCATTTTCCACAAGAAAAAAAGGCCATGTCGAAAAGAAGTAGATGGAAGAGGCGCCCAGTTCCTGGCTGGTAGCTGAGAGGCGAGAGAAGGGCGGATCCGCCAGATGCGGGTCTGCGCATGGTAACAAGGTTCAATATTTCTGCAAGATTCAACGGACCAACGTATCACCGAACGGCTCTCTCGCCCAACGGTGCCCACAACCCGTAGGCCGCAGCCCACGGTCCACTGCCCCTCCCGCGGGGGCCGAACCCTGGGCCTTGTTCAGACAAACGTTGCTTGTGATGGACATCGGCATGTCGTACAGTGTGCATCCACTGCGTCTGCCTTGCGTTTCATCATTGTCAGGGCCACAACGCGATTGTGATTGGCTGGCATCCGATCCTGGATACTGTGGAACTCACGGCCAGTGCACGCATTACCATGAGCTCCTGCAATCGGTGCGGGGTTGAGGAAAGCATGCTCAGCTGCTGCTTTCCTGCTGTTGCCGAGGTGAGCCATCAAGGTCACTTTGGCATCTGTACCTAGGTACCTACCTACCAAGTACCAAGTACCCAAGGTAAGTAGGTACCCAAGGTACTTACTTACCTGATACGAGTACCCGAGTCTGTAGAAAGTACCTACCTAACCAAGTAAGTAGGTACTGATGGTGCATGAAAAAAACGCCCTGCCTCCAAGCTTCGGGAGGAAAAAGGCAGGGAGCAGGTTCCTTCTTACCTCCCTTCCGAGCAATCATAACACGGACACGCGTGCTGTCGTCTTTGTTCCCATCCACTGCGACATCGTTAATCAAAAGAGATGGCCAACAGGACAGGGAGGTCAAAAGCCGCAGCACCCACGGTGTGTGGCAAACAGCCGACAGGCAGGTGATTGGCCAGCAGAGCTTTTGGCTCTCGAGCCACCCCCTAGCCCTCACCCGCCTAGTAGACTCTCAGGTACCACGGTGCGCCGAGGTCATCATGGCCTACTACCTACTTGTTACATGGCTGGATGTGATACCTGGGCGTACCGTGCCGTACCTGGGTTTTTGGCACAGGGGCGGGCAATTGCTTGCAGTCCTAGGCATGCCAAATACGGCAGGCTGTTCTTTCCAAAAGTCGTCTTGGTGCCTGATGCGTCAGGCCTCGTGGCTTCTGCATCCATCCGTCTTGTGCCAGCGAATTCGGCGACATTGACGTGGCAATTGTACAAGCAGAATGCTGCAATAATTACAGTACTTGACAGGGAGTTGAATGTGGCGTCAAGCCACCTGGTGACCCGGCACTGCAGGTGGTGAGACAAAAAGATGGACCAACAAGAACCATCATCGGAGGCGTGCATGCATGCATCAACGTCTGCAACGAATAAAAGGTTCCTGGGTTACCGCAGGGCCGTACTGTAATGCATGGCCGACAAGCTCTCCTTTGGATTGGCTGCTGCCGTTCGTTTGAAATGAAAGGAAATCTCTCTCGCTCGCTCGCTGTTCTGTTTTTGCCGGTTTTTGCAAGCAGCCCGAGCCGTCCCCATCACGGCTCCTCCCTTGTCCATTTTTCCGTGTCATTCATTTAGGTAGGTACGCATGCATGCATGATAAGGGTAAATAAAAGTCGAGGCAAAAAAAAAAAAAACAACCACATCATACCTACTACTTGCCTCTTTTATGCATGCATGCATGGTAAGGGTAAATAAAAGTCGAGGCAGAAAAAAAAAACCAACCACATCATAAGTACCTACTACTTACCTCTTTTATGCATGCATGCATGGTAAGGGTAAATAAAAGTCGAGGCAGAAAAAAAAAACCGCCACATCATAAGTACCTGCTACTTACCTCTTTTATGCATGCATGTACATGGCCATCGAATTGAGGGCAACATCAACCCGCCTGCCTGCCTGCCGACGGCCAACCGCAAGTGCCTGCCTGCCTTGTTCAGAATCATCGCCCTTTGCTTGCAGCCTCACAGCTTCGCTCTCGCACACACCCACACGCCCACCCACCCACTCGGCGGCTGCCTCAGCGACCCTGGCTTGTCCCCTCCCTCCTCCTCCTCCTCCTCCTCCTCCTCCTCCTCCTCCTCCGGTTCTGAATCGGCACGCCAACACCCTTCCCGCTGTGTCGCTGTGCCCCCCCTGCCTGTGCCTGCGCCAGGCTGCTTTTCCCAATCTCTCGTTCCCAACGCCCGACTGCTTGACCAGACCATCGTCTCGACCTCTTGCCCCATTTCCTCAGAACCACGCAACGGCTTCGCTGACGACACTGGAAAGCATCGCCGCCGTGTCCCGCGTACTGTTTCCCCTCATTTTCCCACGCTGGTCCGCATCGCCCGGCGCCCGAGGCCAACTCAATTGAAGATATCGGACAGAAAAGCGCCTGTGCTTCCGCCAAGTCCCGCCCGCCGCCTGCTCGTGTGCTCAGCTCTCCCTGCCGACACCTCGACCAGAGACGGGAAACACGGAGCCCCTGGTGCCATACAGACCTGCGCCGCCAGTCGCTCCGGCCGACGGTCGAATGCAGATTTTCTTGCAGACGAGACCGCATCAACTCGTCGGGTTTGCGGTATTTCTTCGCCATCAGGGTCCGCCTCCGGATTTCTGGCCCAGCTTGTGCATGGGTGGGTGCAGTCAGTCGGCTTGCAAGAGAGCAAATCGAGGTGCACCACTAGACGCTGAGAGCTCCGTGATCCCTTGCGTTGCCTGATATCCTGTCCTGGGGCCAAGACATCTTGGTTGGTATGTTGTCTCAGCTTCCCACTTGATCGACGGTCCAGTGTCCTACCTACATCATCTTGTCTCTACCTCCCTCGACCCCCATTCTTCCTCCTCTGCCTATTGATTGGCGCCATTGCGAGCCAGAGCCGCCTCTTCTTCCCTTCCCCCTCTCCTGCTGGTTTTGCCTTCATGCCTCGGGACGCCTTGACCCTCAGTCCAGCCCTTTGCTCTACCTTATTACCTTGCCGCCAGAACGGAAAGAAACTGACCGCGGTCGATGCTAACACTGGCCCCAAGTCGCTGACAGAAATCCCCGAGACTGTTCCATTGAAATCGCATCGTCGAAAAAAAAAAAATTTCCTCGAGTCGCTTCGCGTCCATCATCACCTCTATGCCACGGACCCAAAAACACTGCTTCGATTGTCGAGGATTTCCATCACGCAGAGAAAGTGGTAGCCGTGGTACTCGACAGTACACAGCTCGCTAGTACACGGCTCGCTTGAGCGCCCACCGCGGTACCCCGCTGTGTGAATGGCTACGTTACGGAGATCAAGTTGAATACTCTCTCTTCATCCGGCACCGCCCGCCTTCTCATTCGGCCCTGAACTGCGTCTCTCTTTTGGCCGCTGGGCTACACACATGGCTACAACGCTACCACGGCCGTCGCGGCCTTCGAACGGCCCACCCACCATGGCATTGCCTGCATTGCCCATGAATAAGACGCGGAAAAGCACTGGTAATGTTGCAGAGCCAGCTCTCGCTCTCGCTCCGGCGAAATCTACCCCATCCACACCCAAAAGCGGCTTGCGGGCGCCATCCTCTTCTACCATGGCCCCTCCCACTCCAGGAATAAACCCGGCAGGGCCTCACCTCAAAGGGTCGCAGCACACCAATGCAGCTGGCAAGACACTTAGGAAGACCGTCAGCATCAGCGCCTTCCCGCATCCACCCCGAGGCGACAACCGATGTAGCAGCATGCCTCTTAGTCCGCGAGCGGGCGACAAGGCCCGGCCACGTAAATCGAGATCTTCCAGGGATGTTTCACACATGCCGTTTTCGCCTACGACGGCGAGTCTACTCAACGGTAGTGGCGAGGGTAAATCGATTGGCAACTCCCGCATGTCTGACGGACTGATGAGCATCTCGTCTCTTCCGCACAGTCGAAGCTCATCTGCGCAGGATTCGTATTCTACTTCCGCCACCACCGACGACGATGCTACCGACGGATCTGGGTTGAAACATGACAGCGGAATTGCCTTGTCCAGGTCCGCGTCGGATAAACGAGCCTCTAAATCGGACGGAAGAGGCAACGTCGTTGTAAGCGTTCGCGTGCGTCCAGACAACAATACCAGCCAATCGCCCGAAGGAGAATGGATGGTGGACGGACGAAAATCTTTGATTGCATACAAGGGCAAGGAGGGCGGTGACTACATCTACGGTATGTCTCACGACGTTGAATTGCAATATCGGAAGCCCTGTCATGCTTACCACGGGTCTTAATCAAATTAACTCCTTGACACGCAGATAATGTCTTCACGACTCACGATAATAACGCGCGCGTATATGACCATCTTGCGAAGCGCCTTGTTCGACGAGTCATGGAAGGCTATCATGGAACAGTCTTCGCCTACGGTATGACGGGCACGGGTAAGACGTTTTCGATGCAGGGAACGGCCTCTTCGCCTGGTGTGATTCCACTGGCCATCACCGATATATTTTCCTATATCCGGGAAACACCGTCTCGAGAATTCCTGCTGCGGGTGAGCTATCTCGAAATCTACAATGAAAGGATCCATGACTTGTTGAATATGCCCACCGGCACTGGCGTCGGCGGCGCCCTTCAACAAGAGGAAATCAAGCTGCGTGAAGACAGCAAGCGCGGTGTCTATGCGACTCCACTCAAGGAGGAGATTGTCCAGAGTCCCACGCAACTGCTAAGAGTCATTGCGCGGGGTGACCAAGCTAGACGGACCGCCAGTACCCAGTTCAATGCGCGCAGTTCTCGAAGTCATGCCGTTGTCCAAATCGTCGTCGAGAGCCGAGAGCGCTCGCCCGGTGGTCCTGCTGGCGGGGCGGAAGGCAAAAGGTCGGCCATTGCGCCCGGCGGCGTCCGGGTCTCAACCCTGAGTCTCATTGATCTGGCGGGCTCGGAAAAGGCGGCCGAGTCCAAGGAGCGAAGGCAGGAGGGTGCTCACATCAACAAGAGTTTGCTCACACTTGGTACTGTCATTTCGAAGCTTTCTGAGTGCAAGGACAAGGAGGGCAAAAGTGGCGGCGACAAGGAGGGCAAGCATCTGCCGTACCGCGACAGCAAACTGACTCGTCTTCTGCAAGGAGCCCTGTCTGGCAACTCGTTGGTGAGCATCCTCTGCACCATCCAAATCGGAGCCGCCGGCAGCGCGGCTGCAGCCAACAGCCACACTACCGAGACGCTCAACACGCTCAAGTTTGCCTCGCGAGCCAAGAACAGCATCGTCAGCCATGCCAAGAAGGCCGAGGAAGCTCTTGGCTCCACAGGGGATGGCGGTGCCCGAGTGCTTCTGGAGAGATATCGAATGGAAATCGTGGAACTGAGGAAGCAACTAGAGTTTGAAAAGAATGGCAATGGCAACGGCAACGGCAACGACAACAGCAGCGGCAACAGCGCTGGCCTGGACAGGGAAAAGGACGACGAGGTGGAAAAGGTTAGAGAGATTGAGGCGGTAGAGAGGCACGAGGAGCAAATGCTGGAGATGCAGCTTGCCAGGACAGCTCTCAAGGAGCGCATCGACCATTTAAATCGGCTCATCCTCAGCTCCAAATCTATTGGGGTGAATACGAATGGCTCGTACAGTTCCCTAGGTCAGTACTGCAGGTTCTCTCAGCTATCCCTGCAGGGCTCCATCCGGTCATCGGTTGGCACATCGATAGCGTCGAGGCCTCTGCTCGAGCGTACGGCCTCCATGACATCTTCCTCCTCGACGATTGGCCGCCGGTCGACGGCGGGAGGGCAAAGGTTATCCGGCGAAGGCCAAGGCGAGGTTGCCGAAGTGGACGAGGACAGCGCTGGCGAATTCGGCGACGGAACGGCCACCCTTGCTGCGCAGAACCGTGCGCTTCAGGCGGATCTGGTTGATAAGAACCGATACATTGCCACGTTGGAGAAGAGGCTTTTGCAAGCCAGACGGGCCAGTTCGTCACGAACGTCGGTCGGCTTTTCAGCCCCGAGCATGGGCATCATGGTTGGCGAGGACCACAGTGTTGCAGCCGCTTTAAAGGAGAAGGATGCGGAAATCGCGGAGCTCCGTGCTCGGCTCGACGACAAGGATCGCATGCTTGCCGCCCTGAGGAGTGCGGCCCGATCGCGTGACGCGGCGGACGCCTCTCTCGAGCCGCGGACGCCGGCTGTGGACCAAGCCAAGGAGACGCAGATGACGCCACCACCATCGCAGGTGCAGAACCGACGGACCAAGAGCGTCGACGAGATGAATAGAATGCTCGAGGAGATGATTCAGGACCATGTCGAAACAGGGCTCATCATGCGAAGTTCAAGGGGCAGCATGCGTTTGCCGGGAGGGCAGAAGCCGGATACACTGGCACAACCACCACCACACAACCTGGAACCTCTTCGATCAACTCCTGTACCGATGGACTCACCGAAGCTGCCAGCAGCAGAGGCGGCGTAGTCTGCCCGTTTTTTATTTTTTATTTTGGGTTTTTTTTTTGGGAGGCTTCTAGGTATATGATGATGATATACCGAGCACGCGTGTATTATTTGACAGCGTGGACATGATTTGGAAAAAGGGAGGGTGGATGGCGGCTGTTTGATGGCTTGGGAGAGTTTTGATGACGACGCTTCCATGGGTATATAGTTCTTTTATTTTTTCACTCTTTCTTTGTTTCTTTCTTCTTCGAATTTTCTAATACCCCAGAACGTGTGCCATACCTTTCTTACCGTTCTATGGTTTATCTCATGTGCCAGCAGGGACAGCAACAGGGCACTGGGTATGACGGGGCTAAGGATGAGGAGGCGTCGGGCGTACGACGCTGGAACAAGGAATTGAGGGTTTCTTTTTCTTTTTTTTTCCCCTTCCCTGTACTGTGTTGAGAGAGGTCAAGGGGTATCATTTATTTTATCACGTTTACTTCGTCTTTTTCCTCCATTGAGCACCATCCACGAGCTTCATGCTGCCAAAAAGCCAGGGATACTGATATTTACTTCTTTCTCTCTCTCTCTCTCTCTCTCTCTCTCTCTCTCTCTCCTCTCCTCTCTCTCTCTCTCTCTCTCTCTCTCTCTCTCCCTTCTTCTTGGTCTGTCCTTCTGAGCTTTCCCGACACATACCTGGTAGTGAATACAATATTCGTCCCGTCTGATTGTTAAAAATGTACACGGCTCCGTTTTGATGCCCGCTCGCAGTATACTTGCCGTCCCTGCTGAGATCAACGCTCATGCCAAAGCTCCCTGATCCGGCGCTGCCGGTCTCGTACTCCTGGACTTTGGTCTTGCTCTCGCCTGCAATGTCCCAGACGTTGATGCGCCCGTCGTGTGTCGTGCTGGCGAGGTAGGAGCCATCTTCACTGAGGGCTAGAGCCCAAACCTCACCCGGCTTGGCGGAAGGCCCGGCCATCTCACCGCTACTTGACCACTCCCCCGTGTCGTGGTTCAAGGCCCAGAGCTTCACTTCGCCGCCAAAACCGGCACTTGCGGCGACTTTGCCATTTCTCGACGTGCAAATATGGTGGCAGCCGAGCTTGTGGGCGCTGGAGATGGACTGCTTCAGTGGGTATGAGGGGTCTGTGGTGTCGTGGACATGGAGAACCGACGACCCTCCCGCTGACAGGACGGCCCTGGGCGTCACCGCCAGCGAAAATATGTCTGTTATGTGGGCTGTGGCCGGTCTTGTCAGCTATTATGGCGACAAGGGGATGCTCGAGATCAGGTTTGGCTTGGTGACGGGAGGGGCAAACGGGGTTCAGTGTACCATCATCCACAGTGTGGGTGGTCAGATATTGTTTCGACTAAACAGGCCAGTCAGTGACTACCATCGTGGTAAACGATTATTGCATTCTCACCATCTCGAGTTAACCATGTGGCAGAAACGGTGCTGTCGGATTTCAGGTGAGTTTGGTGCAGGAGCACAACTCTTCTTCACATGTCTATTAGTGGGGCAGTTTTCTATGATTGTCACAACGGGGGGCCCAGTTGGGCGACAGTGCTGGAGCGTCACGAATTGCAATGGTGGTCATGCATCGGCTGTTTGCCTCAATCGCCTTATTGATATTGTAATTTTTGAAAAATGAATTGCACTCGGCATTCTGCCACCTGCATTCTTATTGACCGCGTCGACAAGAAACGGGACAAAATATCCCAGACTGGGCTGATGAGACGTCCATTCCATGCATCGAAAAAGCGAATTTTTTATAATATAATATACAGCCTAGATTATCTAGGTCATACAAGGCTATCCAAGCCAAACGCCGACAGTATGCCAACCCTTTTTTTTTTTTTTAAAAAAAAAAAAGAAAAAAGAAAGAAAGAAAGAGAAACAAGGCTTTTTCCTGGTATTTTATTCCGGTCTTCCGTCATTCTTCCGCAGTGTACTTTTAAAACGGCTTGTTCGCTGGGTAGTCATCGCGCCATATCTGCCTCATGTCTAGTCGTCTTGGTCAGCAAAAGCAGTCCAGTGCCTTGGCCTAATACGCAGACTTGCCTTCGAGACATCTCTGACAGAGCCGGTGTGTTCTTTTCGTCTCACCACAGCCTGGACATTTGCACAGGCTGTTCACGTCCTTGAGTGCTTTCCCAGCCATTTGCCTGTGTCGCTTACGAGAATGTGACACCTTGTTCTTCGGCACGGCTCGCAACACAGATTCCCATATGTCACCCAGCAATGAAGGGAGCTTCAAGCTGACTCCGGGTATGGCTATCAAGAGCACAGGTAGCAGTCGCGTGCTGAAATGTCGAGTGTGAAGGCTTGCCCAGCGGGCTGAAGGTAACAACGCCGGCAGCGACATGCGAGGAAGGATCGAGGCCGCGGCCGCCATTTTCGATCAGAATTTGCAAATCGGCGAGGCTCGGGCAACGTCGTTTGAGGAATCCTCGTGGTTCACAGGCCTCCAGCTGTAAACCACTTTGGATTCTGGTGGTGTGCTTTTCAGACGCAACAATCCCCGGGCCGTGGTGCTTCGAGAGGAGCAAGTGTCGGGAACGTAAAGTCGCTTCGTTCGTGTCGGAAAGCCCAAAGGCGTTGGAGATAGCTGGCAAGGGTCGAGTCGGTGGCAGAGCCAACTGTCACAGGTTCATCAAAATCACAGATTGACTTGTCACCTGCCTCAAAAGTCTGTCGAAGCTCCATTCTCCTGTGTACGATGTACGTACAGACCCAAAGTGGCTTAGCTTGGGCACTACATTGTACCAATCAACGACGAGCAACGCACAGACGGAATTGGTCCAATGGCGAGCTCCAGCCCAGCAGCAGCGCGCCCCCTTCCCCCTTTCTACATAATGTGGACATGTCCTGGGAGTGCAGGAAACATCTGCTTAGCCGCCCAAGCCGGTTTCGTGGCCCCAAAAAAAAGCCCCCAAAAGTCGCCCCTTCTTCTGTACCCGTCAACATTGAACGGTGGCGGTCCAAAACTCCATTCCACCTCTTATCGTGATCATCTACCGTCCTTTCGTTCTCGCCTCGTTCATCCTTTCTACAGGCATTCCCCAGCTTTTCTTGGAAAGGGACGAGACTTTGCACGTCTCGAAAACTCCAGCAACTATCCCCGACAGCTCACAACTGGTATCTGGTCTCAATCCTTTTGACTGGATCGACACAATGGCCGCAATCGCGAACACCATCATCCCCAAAAGCCATGTCGGTTTCGACAGCATCACTTCTCAGATCGAGAAGAAGTTGCTGAAGCGTGGTTTCCAATTCAACGTCATCTGCGTTGGTATGTTCAAATGCAGAGCCAACAACCCATGTTGACTGCCCTGTCCAAATGTTCTGATAGCTAACCTTGCCGTCATCCATGTAGGCCAGACGGGTCTGGGCAAGTCCACCCTCATCAACACCATTTTCGCCTCGCACCTGATCGATTCCAAGGGTCGTCTGCAGCCCGATGAAAACATTCGCTCCACTACCGAAATCCAGAGCGTCTCTCACATCATTGAGGAGAACGGCGTTCGCCTGAGACTCAACATTGTCGATACCCCAGGATACGGAGATCTCGTCAATAACGACCGCTGCTGGGACCCCATTGTCAAGTATATCAAGGACCAGCACTCTGCTTACTTGCGAAAAGAGCTCACTGCCCAACGAGAGCGCTACATCCAGGACACCCGCATTCACTGCTGCCTCTTCTTCATCCAGCCGTCTGGCCACTCACTGAAGCCGATTGATATTGTCGTCCTCAAGAAGCTGTCCGATGTTGTCAATGTTGTTCCCGTAATTGCCAAGGCCGACACTCTGACAGTGGAGGAGCGCCAGGCTTTCAAGGAGCGTATCAAGCAGGAATTTGCTTTCCATAACCTCAAGATGTACCCCTACGACAATGAGGAGTTTGACGACGAGGAGCGTACTCTCAACGGTCAAATCAAGGTGCGTTCACATGTCACACATCATGTCTGCTGAATAAAAAAAAAGGTGGCTAACTTGGGCTCGTTTTCAGGGCCTCGTTCCCTTCGCCGTTGTCGGTTCCGAGAAGTCCATCATGATTGACGGCAAGCAGGTTCGCGGACGTCAGAATCGATGGGGAGTCATCAACGTCGAGGATGAGAATCACTGCGAGTTTGTCTATCTGCGTAACTTCTTGCTCCGGACTCATCTCCAGGATTTGATTGAAACTACCTCTCAGATCCACTACGAGACTTTCCGTGCTAAGCAGTTGCTGGCCCTCAAAGAGAGTAGCGCACACGTTGGTGGTGCTAGCAGCAGACCCATCAGCCCTGCTGCTGATCGGGAGCTTAGCCGCAACTCGCAACGAATGGCCATGAACGGCTACTAGGCCCATCTTTTCTGATTGATATTCGATTTGCGAGGAGCAAAGGCGTCTCTAGAGCAAAGGCGTCTCTAGGCAGCTAAGGGAGGCACACGCCAACCAATTTCCCACGACCTGTTTTTTTCTTCTTCGAGACATCTCTTATGTTGTTTTTGTGGAGGCCGAAAAGGAAGCTGAGTGATGTTTATCGTTTGATGAGAGCTAGCCTTTTTCTGTCACTCCGTGTTGACCTGGCGGGTGGAGGTTGACAAGCAGTTTCCCTTTTTCTCTATCAGCCTCTGAAAGGGAGTCGGGCCGCTTCTGGTGTCAGCAGCTAATCAAGGTAGTAAAGGGCGTGAGTATTCAGCAGGTACCAGCTTCGGGACACGAGGGCCTCGATATCATAATACCCTCAAACCAGATGGAGCTCCACTTGGCGAGGACTTGGTTCATGCTTGTCTATGCTCGCGCAGGACTTATTCTATACGTGTTTCAATCTGTCTCTTGTCTTGAGCTCATCACTGTTTCTTCACGTTTTAAATCAGACCTCAATTACTTGCACTCTCTATGAATAAGCTAGAGTTGACTTAGTCACCCGAGCAAAAATCAAACATTAATGGATAAAATATTTGGCGTTTGTTTTCTTATCACGGCTGTTCTTCCTAAGTGAATGAATGATTGTGCCTTTTTATTTTTGTTCATGACAATATACTTGGTGTGGATGTAATACTAGGCGGTTTTCATCAACACCGGATTCTTTCTAGAAGTGAGTGATGATTGTGCTTTGATTTTTGTGTACGACAATATACTTGGTGTGGATGTAATACTTGACGGTTTTCATCGGGAGTGGATTCTTTCTTGAAGTGAATGATGATTGTGCTTTGACTTTTGTTTATGACAACATGCTTGATGTGGGTAAAGTATTTGACGGTTTTCATCGACACCTGCATTCTTTCTTGAATTGAATGAATGGTTCTGCCTTTCGGACGTATTTGTTACAATATACTTGCTGTGGTGGGAAAAAAAAAAAAACCGTCATTGTATGTTGCCCTGCTCCGCATTGCGAAGCTCTTTTTGTACAAAGTCTAACCATATGGGTTCCTCATGCACCTTCCGCCATTTTGTGCCTGCCGTCATGAGTCGGACGGCTTGTAGATGTACTCCTCCAATTCTCTATATGCCGTGTCCAGGTCATCATTGACAATGATCTTGTCGTGTACGCCGGGCGTCTTGGAAAACTCGAGCTCGTTGTGGGCTTGAGCGAGGCGCTTCTGCACGCTTGCCTCATCTTCCGTGCCGCGGCCTCGAAGGCGAGCCTCCAGGGCACCGAGGGAGGGGGGCGCGATGAAGATGTAGCGGGCGTCAATGCTGGACTGCTTGATTTGCTTGACTCCCTAGACATCCAGACGGTGTCAGCACGGAAGCCAGTCTTGGTGCTCAGGACTTGTGACGCAGACACACAGACACACACGGGGAGAGGCGCACGGCAATGCGCCTCTGCCCTTTCCCCGACGCCAAGCTACAAGAGATGAGGAGAGATCAAACCTACCTCCATCTCGATATCCAGCAGCACGACCTTCCCCTTCCTCGTCTGCTCCTCAATCGTCGTCTTGCTGGTCCCATACCGGTTGCCGCCAAACCTGGCGTGCTCGACGAAGCCGTTGTTGGCGATGAGCTCCTCAAAGGCCTGCATGGTGACAAAGTGGTAGTCTACGCCGTCTTGCTCGCCGGGGCGGGGGCCGCGCGTCGTGTGCGAGACGGAGAGGCAGAAGGCGTCGGGGTGGTTGTCGAAGAGGCGCTTGTAGAGGGTTCCTTTGCCGACGCCTGAGGGGCCGGAGACGATGAGGGGGCGGCAGTCGGGCGGAGCTGTTGTTTTTTGGTTTTTTTTTTTTTTTTTTTTTTGCTGGTTTTTAGCGATCGGGATCTGGGGGCCGGGGTTTGGAGGGGGGGATCTTGGACGAACGGGTGGCCATTTTGAATCTGGCGAGGGGGGTGCGTTTGCTGAAGAACGAGGTGGGTGGTTTGGGGAGGCGGGATGGCATTGAAGTGCCGGGTTGGCTTTCTGGATGGTGTGTGTTGGTGGTGGTGGGTGGTTTTTCACAATTGCCGGCGTGCGTGGGGGGTCTGCGCTGGTGTTGGCGCGCGGCCGGCATTTTCACGTCGCTGGGATGGCATGCGGTGGACACTGAAGGCTGTGGACCTGTGGTGGAGGGAGGGGGTGGCGGCGGTTGCCTCTTTTGGTATTTGGTCGGTATCGAGGCTGGGTGTCTGGGTGTGAATGGAGAGGAACGGATGTGGCTTGGACTTTCAAAGTGTAGGGTACTTGCTTGTTGTAGATCGTATCATGGACGTCTCCTTGTTTCACAATGGCGAGAGGAGTGGGTTTCGGTCACGTGGTACACCGAAGGAACGAGCACATACACGCAAGGAGTCTCTCTCTCTCGGTTGCGCGTCGTGCAAAAGTCGGGTGATGGTAGTCAAATCCCGGGTAAACTGGGAGGTGCATGTAGGTGTGCAAAATATTTTCATATTGTTGATATCAGGCAAAATGCGTCTCACCCAGCCCATCATGAAGGCTTGCTTTTTACGGGAGCCAAGGTTAGAGCTCTAAACGAAATCCGGTTGGACGCGCCAAGGGCCTCGGAGACGTGTACTAGACCCAGCCACAACCGTGTCAAAAAGACCCAAATTTAATGGGGTTACATACAGAGTGGACCTATCAGCATGGTGAATACGTCAAATTTACTCGTGCCACCCCCGCTAGCGTGTCCCAGCTCGCCACGGGTACACCGTACCCGTCACCTCGTGCGCGAGCGCCCTGCGATGCTGAGACGCAGGAACGGCACAGGCACAGGCACAGGCACAGGCACAGGCACAGGCACCACCACACAGGCACGGACCCAGACACAGACACAGGAACGGGAAGGAACCATGCTCTTGCAGGCGCAGAAACGGAAGTTGCGGGAAACCACAAAGACTTGGCTGACCATGAATCAAGATGCATCACCAGGTGCAACATGCCTCTGGCTGGGGCAACATGTCTAGTCCCGGCGCACGCGGCCCATGTTCCAGGTCTGCGATGGGATGGGGGACCGACACCATGTAGGGCCGACCTGGTTTTACGACGTGATAATAGCATAATATCAATTCTTCTCTGCTTGAACAGGGATAGACGATCTGACCCACCGCTTCACATCATGTCACCTCCGGTCTGTCGAACCGTGCTTCCTCCCACAGAATCTGACCTCTTCGTCAACTTCGCCGCTCCTGCCATCCATCCATCGGCGTCCGCTCCTTTGCCGTTTGCGCGTCTCGTCTCTCGACCTCGCTTCTCGTTCCTCCCCTTTTAGAGGAGCCTGGGCTTCTCATTCACCGGTTTGTTCTCGTTGCACTGTCAAGTTTGATTTGTATTTGCCTCCTCGGCCTCGCTCGTTTCCCGATCGCCAGCATTCCCAGGAAGTTGCTTTTCTCTTCAAACAGCCATGCGTGTATGTTATTTGGTAGCTCCGCCCCTTGATATAAATTCACGCCTCGAAAAAAAAAAAAAAAAAAAAAAAAAAAAAAAAAAAAAAACCTAAACTGCTAACAAAGGTGGCCTCTGATTGCAGATCCAAACAGCGCTTTTCGCGCTCGCCGCGCCGCTTGTTGCTGCCGTCCCGTTCATGGAGATCAAGGGCAACGAGTTTTACAACCCCAAGACGGGCGAGAGATTTCAAATCGCCGGCGTCGCCTATCAGCCTGGAGGCAGTGCTGGCTTTTCCAAAACCGACCCTGATCCTCTGAGCCGGTCCGAGGCATGCAAACGGGATGCTGCCCTGATGCAGATCATGGGCGTCAACGCCATTCGTGTGTACAACCTGAACCCAGATCTTAACCATGACGAATGTGCCAGCGTCTTCAATGCTGTGAGTGCAATCTTGTTTGCGTGCTTTCGCCTCTCGAACAAGGTCTCTGCTAACGTGCTGTCTGCGTTCCCCCGTGTCTCCTCTAGGCTGGCATCTACATGATTCTCGATGTCAACTCTCCCCTCATAGGTGAATCTCTCGACTCTGGCAAGCCGTGGGAGACGTACTACATGAGTTATCTCAACCATACCTTTGCTGTTGTTGAAGCCTTTGCCAACTACCCCAACACGTTGCTCTTTTTTGCCGGAAACGAAGTCATCAATGATATCCCCTCGGCCCAGTTTGTTCCTCAATATCTTCGAGCCGTTACGCGTGACCTGAAAAACTACATCAAGAAAAACTTGAAGCGACGAATTCCCGTGGGCTATTCCTCCGCCGATGTTCGTCTTGTTCTCTGGGATACCTGGAACTACATGCAATGCAGCGACGGTAATGACGAGCCGCGTGCGGATGTTTTTGCCATCAATACATACAGCTGGTGCAGCATCAAGGCCACGTACGAGAGCTCGACCTACAACGAACTGACGGACAAGCTGAACACGTCATCTATCCCCGTCTTCGTTAGCGAATGCGGTTGCAATCATCCCACACCTCGTTACTGGAACGAAACCCGCGCCATTCTCGGCGACAAGATGAACGGCGCGTTTTCGGGCGTTGTTGTGTACGAATGGACGCAGGAGGACAACAACTACGGTCTCGTTTCCATCAAGGGCAACACGTTGAACATTCTCGGCGATTACAACCGCCTGAAGGAGGCCTGGGCCACCATTGACTGGAACAAGCTTCAGTCGCACAAGGTGCAAACTAAGAACGTCACGGCTCCCACCTGCAATGCCTCCCTCATCACGCAAAAGGGCTTCGACACCAACTTCACCGCCCCTCCTCCCCCTCCTGGCGTCGACGAGCTGATTCAAAATGGTATTGACCCCAAACCCGTGGGCCGACTTGTCGAGATCTCCGACTACGACGTCGCAGCGACGGTCCGGGACTCGGAGGGCAAAAAGATGATGGGTTTGAAGATTGTCCCCATTCCGGATGACGAGTTCAACATTCTGGGCAGAAACAAGGCCGACACTGGTAGCGCCAGTGTGAACACGACAGACAGCGGCAGCCACAACAGCACCGACGACAAGAGCAAGGACGAGGACAGCCCCAAGAGCAACAGCACCGACAAGGGCAAGAGCGGCAAGGATGGCGACAGTGGTGCCATGCTCAATACGCCCATGATGCTGGCTGCGGTGGTGCCATTGGTTGCCATGCTTTTTGTGTAGAGTCGGAAGTAATAATTACGTTGCCATGTATGGCAATGTGTTGTAGGAGGTGAAAAGAGGTGTGTCATGTATCGCGGTACATGAATAGTGTAGGAGCATAAAGATAATGTATGTAGCAATGATTTTATCTATTTGATGAGCTTTTGATGACTAGTGTCTTTTTTTCTTTTTTTTCTTTTCCCTTCTTCTTCAGAGGCCGTGAATGTTATGCCTATCCAGTCATTGTGGAAAGAGGACATGGGCACTACACGATTTCTTAAGAATAGGAGTACGTCTGGTGCGGATTTGCGTCGAACGGGGTGGTGACATGACACAATTTATGTACACATGGTTGGTCGGTCCGTTGTTTAATGAGCAAGCAGCATTATCAAGCACCCACCACCCATGCACATGACATGAGGGGAGGGGGCGGGCCGTATTTCCTGGAGCAAGAACGGTTTCCGAAAACTCGACAACAGATGACGGCTCTGGCTGGTGAAGCCCAGCCAGCGTTCATGTATGTGCGGTGCAGGCTGTGCATCGGCTTTTCACGAGGAGGCACCCTTTCACGTCAGCATCATTACTACTACCCTTTATTTGACAGGAGGTCAGGTCTCCCGTTGGGCACGAGGAAGGGTAGCGCGCGAATTCTTCCTGGTGTTTTATTTGACTTTTTTTTATTCATCACGACAGATGGATGGATGGATGGATGGATGGATGCCTTGCCGTCTGTTCCGTGCCATTTCATCCGCCGGGAGGCAAGAGACGTGCTTCTGTGGTTGTGGCTTGCGACATACATACAACAAGTAGGGGACTAATTAGCGTGACCGTCTATAATTCGTTTCATCCTCGTGCTCGTGCCTGCCCACCGTGGCGGCCACTCTCTCGGTGCGTTTTGTCTAAATGGCTCTGACAGAATGGGGACGCCATGGCTGTTCTTTTTCTTCTTCTTCCCTGCTCTTGGTGTTCTTCGCCCGAGTACTTGTTCGTTCGTCTTGGACACCGACGTCTCTACGCCTTGAACTCGTCCACCTTGCTGGCCGCCCACTTGCCGGGGACGAGAGCCAGGGGCACGATGCCGGACACGTGCATCTCGGGGCCGAAAATCTTGGCATTGAGGGCCATCTCCTGGGTGGCCGCCTTCATGTTCTTCAGACCTTCCTGGTAGTTGGGCCCGGCGCGGCGGACCCAGATCTGGACATTGTGCTCAACCAACTGGGTGGCGTAGTCCCGCAGCGCGCGAATGACACCCTTGAAGGTGCTGGCCACGTTGGTGAAGTTGGCGATGCCGCCACCGATGAACAGGACCTTGCCCTTGTCGGACATGGGGGCGCGGAGCATCAGGTCCAGGATCGTGCAGGCGTAGTGGTAGGTCTGGGACTCGGTAGGGGCACCAGAGTACTCGCCATAGTTGGCCAGATCGTCGGCGAAACCGGCAGAGGCAATGGCATCAGCGTAGACGACGGAGGCACCGCCGCCGGCAACCAGGGTCCAGATGCGGCCGGCGGGATTCAGAACAGTCAGCTTGAGGGAGGCGCCAGTCTTGGCGTCCATCTCGGCGATGTAGGCCTCCTCCTTGGTCAGCTCACGGCCAAAGGGTGCGGGGAACTCCATGGGAGGACCGGCATCAATGTTGACCTTCTCTCCGTTGGTGGGAGCAACGTTGGTCAGGCCCAGAGCAGCTGGAGATCGGGCAATAGCCCACTTGACACCGCATTCAAAGTCGGCGGTCTGGTCCAGCTTGGCGGCCAAATCCAGGAAGTGAACCTGGGCAGAGGTCTTGTCCTCGTTGGGGATGACAACCAAGGGGTTGATCTCGAGGTAGGTGAACTGGCAGTCGACGTAGACGGCATACAGGCGGGTGATGAAGTCAACGAGGACATTGTGGAGACCTTGAGGGATCTTCTTGAGAAGGCTGGCAGCGATCTCCTTGTTGGAGGGGAATTCAGAAAGATCGACGGGGATCAGAAGCTTCTCAGCCTTGGCATCAACATCGCCCACGTCGACACCGCCTTCATCGGTAAACAGTATCCAGTCGCCCTGGGAAAAGAGAAAGAACGTGTCAGCACAGTTGGGTTACAAAGAGACTGGCCGCTAGGATTGCCGCAATTCAAAGTCGACAGATGAGCGAGCGCCCATCTCGAATCGGACAAGGCAAAAGCGCGACATGATAAAAAGCCACAATGACGGAAGCAACTCACATCGCGGACAGAGTTGATGTTGATGTAATATTCGGTGTCCTGAGGGTGAGGCACAAAAGGCTCGACGAGAAATTGTCTCAGAACGCCTGAAGTATGCTCGACCTTTTGCTCCTTTCCAGCTCGCTCAGCAACCCAGGCCTTGGCTTCAGCCCAAGACTTGTTCAAGGCCAGAAGGCCACTCTTGCCTCGACGCTTGATGAGCTGGTCGGGCTTTGCGACGAACCTGGCGCCGGGCTGCAGAAGCCAAGGGTAGGTAACCTCAGCCTGGCTCAAGACATGGGCAACGTTGGCGTCCTCGGGGAAGTGCAGAGAAGCCAGTCGAGGGGGAGCATTGTGTGTCGTGGGCCTGGGGAGAGGACCTGGCTTGATGACGGGAGCCCGGGTGAGGTGGTAGTTGAGGATGGCCTTGCCGTCGGCCTCGGAAATCGACTTGGCGGACATGATGGAAGTGCGACGAGGACGAGGACGAGGACGAGCCGGTGATGGATTAGGAAGCTTGAAAAGTGACTGTTTTCAAGAGAGGTGATGTGCAGAATCTAAAGTTGCGCAATGCGTCAGCAAACAGACGTCGTCATGGAATACAATGCGAATGGCCAACGGTTGCTGAGAAGTAAACAGTCGCTTGCACAAGAAGAAGAATTGACAGAGGCCTTGGTCGTCAAAAACCGGGATGGACGTACCAATGCACCAGCAAAAGCTCAACAAAGCCAGGCGGTTGAGAGGAGGACTTTGCAGTGGCAGCTTGCAAATGCAGTTGCAGTTGCAGGGTCGGCAAGATGGGCAAGTAGAGGAGGATGTAGGTCGGTTTCGACAATGAGCAATGGTACGACAAGACCAGAAAAGCTGAAAAGAGGATTCGACAGCTTTTCGTGAGAATTCGGAGGGGGGCCGGTCGAGGTTGTCTGGTTGGTTGAGTCTGGGTGCTGCGTAGAGCGGCCCTACGGTTGTGGCTCTGGCTGGAAGCTGCCCACGGCCGGAAGCTGCCCACGGCTGGCCAACAAGCCACCTGCAGGCTGTTTGCAACCTCGCTCAGCGCCTGGAGAGGCGCTGTCTCGGTGCCTTCACCGTTGAGATGGCCGGCACCTGGCCAACCAGACGAGGACGGGCGGTCAAAGACCCCAGCCGAGGGGTCCCATGCAAAGGCGTGCGCAAAAAGCATTGGGGCGATGCAGCCTTGCCCCAGCGACTTCAGAGCACGGGACAAGCGGCGAGTACCGGTACTTCCAGCCTAGCGCCGCCCCAGCGGTTGAGAGGGCCAAGTGGGTCTGGATGCCATTGGGTCCCTGCTGTTGGCTGCAATCGACATTGGTCTTGTCGCGACGCTTTTTCGACGAGGAAGTTGGTCAACCAGAATAACGCATGCGCAACAGGAATCTTTGCCGTCGTTCAAAGACAATCAGTGGGACATGACGGGCGTAGCGAGCGCCATGCGCGTGCATAAATCGACAATCCCGTAGCTGCAGTCCCTACCCTTGATTATGGACTGCGGAGCCACGATTACGCTGAGGATGAGCTTGCGTGCATGACGCTCGGCACCACGTCTGACATGCATCCGACGACCCTGATGTCTACGACCATGGTAGGTATATATATGTGAGAATGCCGGCGTAAGCCAGACAGGATGCACACAATTTGGACGCGTCGTTTCTTGCGAGAATGTACACCTACATGCAGTAACAAAGAACCCCGTCGAAGGATGTCAACATGCCACCTGTTGTATCCATTATTCGAGGCTGGCAAGAGCGACCGAGAACGGCGGTGGGTCTGTAGGTTGCTGTACGTACAACCGTTACCCTTACCCAGAGCCCGGACAGGGGTCCGCCACCCACTTCATAACAGCCTCAACTCAATTCAACAATCGACAAAGATTGACGAGAGGAAAAAGCCCCCCCCCCAACTTAAATTTCGCAGCCCATCCTGTTGCCGAGAGCTACCCAGCACTCGAGTTTGGGCTTGTTGACGTTTGGAGAAGAGGGCATCACGTTTGGTGAATGCACCGTAACCTAGCAATAATCTGCAGCGCGGTGAGCAGGAGAGCGTCTTTGCTTTCTTGTCGCATGGGGTGAACGTCATGCATCATCTGGGCGGAATTGGCGCCATCACCGTCTTTGCGCACAACCGCCTGGAGCACTTTTTAGCACTTTTAGCACTTTTTAGCTACTTTTTTTTTTTTTTTTTTTTCTGGGTGTTTGCAGGTGGTACCGGTACACATCCATGAGCCCCCGCTCAAGGCCCGGGCGGCCGGGGTGGTTCCAACCAGTTGAACGCGCCGTTGTCTGGTTGCGGCTGGGAGCTCAATCGCTGCACAACCAGAGACGGTCTGGTGGACCCGACCTTTCTGAACGTTCCCGCCCGTCCTGTTCTGCCAGTCCTGAGCCTGAAGCCCCTCCCCCCCCCCCCTCCAACGCTCGTTCCAGTGTCACGGTGCAGCTTCCCACCAAAAAAGAAAAAGCTAAAAGTACCAGACCAGAGAATTGTTGCCTTTGAACCTCAGTCTTCATCACCTATTCTTCCCTTTCCTGCAATACTAATCCTTCTTCACCCATTCCCCTCGGCCGCCTTTGATATCGTTCGTCTTACTCCAAACCCTAACCCTTTGCAATTCAATTTCTGCCGTTGCACATTTGCAAGCTGGAAGCTTCAAAACGTGGCCGGTGACCTGCGCCCCAACAAGCCACGACAGCTGCTGACTAGTACACTAACAGTGGCCCGCTCAAGAAAATCGTCAATTCCGAGTCTCCCTCTTCCTCCCTCCCGCCTCTCCTTGCAAAACCACCAGCTTTGTTCCCTCCCCAGACAAATCTACGCATTCGTTTGATACTTGGGCAATTCAGCCATGAGTCAATCGACGTCAACCGGTGTCGATGGCACCAAGGGGCAGTCCGCCAACGACAAGATTCAGCGATTTGCTGCCCCCAGCCGACCTCTGAGCCCTCTTCCCGAGCACGCTCTTTTCAACGACAAGACGCGATGCTTCGTCTACGGTCTCCAGCCCCGTGCCGTCCAGGGCATGTTGGACTTTGACTTCATCTGCAAAAGAAAGAACCCCTCTGTTGCTGGCATCATCTACACCTTTGGTGGCCAGTTCGTCAGCAAGATGTACTGGGGCACCAGCGAGACTCTGCTGCCTGTCTACCAACAGGTGGAAAAGGCCATGAGCAAGCACCCCGATGTGGACGTTGTTGTCAACTTTGCTTCTTCTCGGAGTGTCTACAGCTCTACCCTGGAGCTCATGCAGTTTCCACAAGTCAAGACCATTGCCATTATCGCCGAGGGTGTGCCCGAACGAGTAAGTTTTGCTACCGCACATCCGACCTTGTTTACAAATGGCGCCAGTCGCGCATCAAGAAAAAAAAAAAAGGCCGACTAACACAATGTGTCAACGTTTAGCGAGCTCGTGAGATTGCACACATTGCCAAAAAGAAGGGCATCACCATTATTGGCCCCGCCACCGTTGGTGGTATCAAGCCTGGCAGCTTCAAGATTGGCAACACCGGTGGCATGATGGACAACATTGTTGCCTCCAAGCTCTACCGCAAGGGTTCCGTTGGTTACGTTTCCAAGTCTGGTGGCATGTCCAACGAACTGAACAACATTATTTCTCAAAACACGGACGGTGTCTACGAGGGCATCGCCATTGGTGGTGACAGATATCCCGGCACCACCTTCATCGACCATTTGCTCCGATACCAGGCCGACCCCGAGTGCAAGATCCTTGTCTTGCTGGGCGAAGTCGGTGGTGTCGAGGAATACAAGGTCATTGATGCCGTCAAGCAGGGCATCATCACAAAGCCCATTGTCGCGTGGGCCATTGGTACTTGCGCCAGCATGTTCAAGACCGAGGTCCAGTTCGGTCACGCTGGCTCCTTTGCCAACTCTCAGCTCGAGACCGCCGCCACCAAGAACAAGACGATGCGCGAAGCTGGCTTCTACGTGCCCAACACGTTTGAGGACATGCCCTCCCTTCTCAAGGAGGTCTACGACAAGCTCGTCAGGGATGGTACCATTAAGCCTCAGCCCGAGCCCGTCGTCCCCAAGATCCCGATTGACTACTCTTGGGCCCAGGAGCTCGGCCTTATCCGAAAGCCCGCTGCCTTCATCTCCACCATCTCGGACGACCGTGGCCAGGAGCTTCTCTACGCCGGAATGCCTATTTCCGACGTGTTCAAGGAGGACATTGGCATCGGTGGCGTCATGTCTCTGCTGTGGTTCCGTCGCCGCCTTCCCGACTACGCCTCCAAGTTCCTGGAGATGGTTCTCATGCTCACGGCCGACCACGGTCCCGCCGTGTCCGGTGCCATGAACACGATCATCACCACCCGTGCCGGCAAGGACCTGATCAGTGCCCTGGTGTCTGGTCTCTTGACCATTGGCTCTCGTTTTGGTGGTGCTCTGGATGGCGCCGCCGACGAGTTCACGCGCGCCTTTGACAAGGGTCTGAGCCCGCGTGAATTCGTCGACTCGATGCGCAAGGCCAACAAGCTCATTCCCGGTATCGGCCACAGGATCAAGTCGCTCAACAACCGTGATTTGCGTGTCGAGCTGGTCAAGGAGTACGTGATTGCCAAGTTCCCCAGCCACAAGTTGCTCGACTACGCCCTGGCTGTGGAGACTGTGACGACGTCCAAGAAGGACAATTTGATCCTCAACGTCGACGGCTGCATCGCCGTCTGCTTCGTCGATCTGCTCCGAAACTGCGGCGCCTTTTCTCCCGAGGAGGCCGAGGACTACCTCCAGATGGGTGTCCTCAACGGACTCTTTGTGCTGGGCCGAAGCATTGGCCTCATTGCTCACTTTTTGGATCAGAAGCGACTTCGCACTGGTCTGTACCGTCACCCCTGGGATGACATTACGTATCTGCTGCCTAACCTCCGTGAGGGCCGGCCTGGCGCCGAGGGCAGAGTCGAGGTTCAGATGTAGGGCCCGGACGAAGAGGATGTGTGCACTTGATGAATGGGTGATGAGACGAAAAGGGATGAGGAAGCTGGGGGCTCGTTGGACACTGTGTGGTGCGTAGGAAGTTGCCCTGCTAGGTAGCCTAGCCTCGGGGGCGTAATAACCCATATAGACATGAATCATGCATCTGACGAGGCCGCGTGATGTGTTTGTCGTCGTCGTCGTCGTCTTCTCGGTCCATCTCTTTCCCATTTTTCTCTTGTTCTTTTTATTCGTCCGAAACCGGATCTCCTTGAATCGGGGGATTGTCGGAGACGAGGCCAGCATCTGCACAGGCGGTGTGGTGATTCTCTTGGATGCACGCAGCGGTGCGTCTGGAAGCCACAGCATTTCGTCCGTCCCCTCTCTCGCACACTCTGCCATCTATCTGCACGGCTCTCGCGGCGACTCGGGGTTCGCATGCCGCCGGCGAGCCACAGGGTAGTACGTAGGCAAGCAGGTATGCGGCGTGCATCGTGTGCGTGCTGCAACCAACCAACCTCCGCCGCCGCCACGTGACTTGGCGCATGAACGGGGCCGCAAGCCCGACATGCCAGCCTTCAAGCTCAGCTACGACTCGGACTCGGCCAACCCCGCCGTCCAGGTCAAACAAGAGCGAGCGGGCAAGCCGAGCAACAAGAGCAAACAGGTCCCGCACCCCCCGTGAACGAGCAGGCTTCCCCCCCCCCCCCCCCACGACGAAGCGATCCGTGAAGGGTGCGCCCGAAGAGAAGAAGAAGAAGAAGAAGAAGAGCCAAAAAGACGGTGCTGATCTGCGCCCAACAGTGCCCCCGCCCCTCCACGACCGACACGAAACGAAATTTCAACCCCACCGCGTCGTCCGTCTCCTGCGCTGCATCCCCCCCCCCCCCCCCGGCGCCACGACACAAGCCGATCTGCTCCCCGCGAAAGCCGGGCCATCGAAACCCAAGACGTGCGTCCGCCAAGCCAAACCACCCGTAGGTTTCGCCCCGCGAAAAGTCCGTCTCGCTCCTCACATGTGCGACGCAAAAAAAAAAAAAAAACCATCAAAGAACATAGTCCCTGAACAGAAACCAAAGGAAACCGAATCCCATGTCCTCCTACTTCCGCATCACCCTCCTCCGCTCAGCCATCGGCCTCCCCGCCCGCACAAAGGGCGTCCTCGCAGCGCTCGGCCTCCGCAAGCGCATGCAGACCGTCTTCCACCCCGTCGAGCCGCAGTTTGCCGGCATGGTCATGCGGGTCAAGGAGCTGGTGCGGGTGGAGGAGGTGGAGGGGGGGCTGGCGAGCAAGGAGGCCGTTAGGCGGGCGAGGACGCCCGAGAGGGGGTTTTATGTCGAGAGGGGGGTCGGGGCGGGGAGGTGACGCGTGTGTGTGGAGGGGGGGATGGAGAGGATGGGGAGGATGAGGAGGATGGGGGGGATGAGGAGGATGAAAGGAGGGTGGGATGAACAATGGGAATCAGATGAGGAATCAGATGAGGAACTTGGGGGAGAGGGACGGACGGACGGACGGACGGACGCGCTGGGATGTTGGTGAACAATTTATTTTGGCATGTTGCGTCGGTGTATTTGTATTGTGCAACATGTCCCTCCGGCGGACTTTCTCTCCCTATATAGTAAAAAAGGGCATAAATAATCTTATATTATAAATATCTTTCTAAAGGCCTTACTAGGGGCTACCTATAGCAAGCTCCTGCCTCTAGTAAACTTTCTTTTTTTATATAATAAAAAAGGGTATAAATCATCTTATATTATAAATATTTTTTTAAAAGCCTTATCAAGGGCTACTTATAATAAGCTTTTACTTCTAGTAAACTTTTTTTTTTATATAGTAAAAAAGGGCATAAATAATCTTATATTATAAATATCTTTTTAAAGGCCTTACTAGGGGCTGCCTATAGTAAGCGCCTGCCTTTAGCCGACTTCCTCTCCCTATATAGTAAAAAAGGGCATGAATAATCTTACATTGCAACCATCTTTCCGGAGGCCTTGCCGGGGGCCGGGCCGCGGCGGCAGATGGGGAAACAGACCGGAGAAGGGGTGAGTTTGGCGGCTTCATTCAGACGTGGAGTGGAGGTGATGGGCCCGTTCGGATGCTAGCTAGCCACGGGTCGGTGCTGCCGTAGACGGGCGCTCGCCGCAGGCGGCCCCCGGCAGGGCCTCCGGAAAGATAGTTACAATATAAGATTATTTATGCCCTTTTTTACCATATAGGGAGAGGAAGTCCGCCGGAGGCGGGAGCTCGCCGCAGGCGGCCCCCGGCAGGGCCCCCGGAGGGATAAGGCAGGGACTTGAATCACAGCCACGAGGACCACTCGGATAGGCTCTTCTGTAGACCAAAACACATTCACGTACAGACACAAGCACAGCAGTCATCATGGTAAACAAGCGCATGCCGATGATGACCATGCCTACTACGCACAGTCTCGTGCCGTGTCGATACCTCCCATCTCCATCCACTAGCATGCGCATCTTCACTCGATTGCCTCCCCGCCCAACGCGCCCCTCAAAAGCTCCTCGCCTTCTCAATATAGTCCTGAGACGGCGTCTCATACTCATTCACAAAGTACATCTCGCAGTTCCGACCCAGCCACATGGTGAACTTGCCGATCTCTTCCCTAAGCCGCGACACTGATTGTTGGTCCATGTTTGTCTGGGCGAGCAGCTCCGGAAGCGAGACTGTTGGAATCATTAGTCAATGTTGTTTGTGCTGAGCAGCGGTCAAGTCGAGCCAGAGAAGAAAAGACATACCGATGAGGCGCGCTAGGTGTTCGGCGCCGTAGACGTCGCATACACTCTTGTACTCGGAATTTTGGTCCGCGTTGTCCCATAATTTGCGCCTGTCCATGTACTGGTGACGTTCGAAGCTGTTGTGAAGAATGTTAGTCGGCGCTGGAAAAAAAAAAAAGAAAAGAAAAAGAAAAACGGGCCCCAAAGCGGGCATCAAAGCAGACTGGGACACTAAGGCAACAGGCATACCGATAAAGCAATATCCTACTGAGAGCCTTATCAAAGTACTCCCGCAGTCCAGCCACCACTTCCTCCAGGATATCCATGCTGGCCGAGCCCTCTTCTCGATGAGGCCGCTCGTATAAAAGGTAGTCTTGCAGAATTCTGGCGACTGGCTTGGGGTGTGGAAGAGGCACAAGCTGATTGTTCTTTGTGATGTTTTCCCAGTCATCGACCAGAATTGCTTGGATATGGTCGGGCACGGGTAGGCTAATAGCAGGCTTGCTGTGGAAGGTGTCCTCCTGCGACATGTTAGTGCATTTTTGCGTCTCGAGACTGGGTTGGAAAATGAATGTGTGGCGGGCACGCCGCCATGGTTATGACAAGGGATGATGATGTGATGACATGACGGGATCGGCACCGAGGGAGCCCACAGGGACCACCACTTGGTTTCCCCCCTATTTTGAGAGGGCAGAGCAAAGCACACACCGGCCGATTGTTTCGTAGTCGACTCATTTTCGGAGACGGCTCCGAGTCCGGAAGGGCTTGCTTCTCACACGGCGTTGTT
>AFQZ01000547.1:0-32870 GCA_000222935.2 Aciculosporium take MAFF-241224 | reverse complement strand
ATTAATAGGTTACTATTAATATACTACTTAAATATATAGCTAGAGAGATTTTCTTATTACTAGCTTACTTTAAACTCTTAAATACTATATTATTAAATAGGGTTACTATTAATATGCTACTTAAATATATAGCTCTTATACTACTTAAATATATAGCTAAAGAGGTCTTCTTATTACTAGCTTACTTTAAACTCTTAAATACTATATTATTAAATAGGGTTACTATTAATATACTACTTAAATATATAGCTTTTATACTACTTTCTCTTTATATCTCTTATAATAAGGCCTTTATGCCTTAGAATATTATTATATATACTACCTTATTAGCACTACTATTACTCTACTCCTTCTTTATAAACTTATTTAAAAATATTAGTAGGTATAATAATTATACCTTTACTATAGTTACTTTTAAGAAATAGTCTGGTCTTTAAGTTAATTTATTAGCTAGGTTTAACTTTCTTAGCCTATACTTAATTATAAAATCATATAAATAAAGTTTAGGACCTAATAATTTTTATAATATATATGTAACTAGGTACTAATTACTTAGCACTAATATTACTAATATTATACTAATAGTAAACGCTAAGGTATTTATTTTAACTTAAAGAAAAGCTATTAGATTAAAATAAACTAGAATTAGTACTTCTAAAAACTTTTATTTTAGTATCTTAAATATAGCTTATATATTATAAGGTAGTTTAAAGGTCCCTTTAAACTCTTTTTTTAAAAGGTTTATTAATAAGATAGTAATTTTACTATATACCCTAATAAACTATTAATAAAACCCTATAAACCTAAAAAAGATTTATATATTTAATATACTACTTAATAGCAGCTATTTTATTATTACCTTAATATATTTTAGTTTTATTTTAATACCCTTTAGTATAATAATAAATCTAAGGAAGCTAACCCTTATTATTAAGAATTTGTATTTATTAAGGTTTATATATAGCTTTATAATATATAATCTCTATAGGACTAGTTTAATATACCCTTTATATATAGCTATATTACTACTATAAATTAAAATATTACCTAAATAAATAATATATATTATATCCACTAGCTCTCCTAGTATAGTGTTAATATATTCTTAAAAGGTAGTAAGTATATTTACTAGGCTAAAAGGCATAATAAGATATTTAAAGTAACTATATTAGCATTAAAAAGCTATCTTCTACTTATTACCCTTATAAATATATATCTAGTAGTAAGCATTTTTTAAGTCTAGCTTTATATAAATTATTACTCCTCTTAATTTATCTAATAATTTTAATATAAGGGGAAGAGAGGCCTTATCCTTCTTAGTAACCCTATTAAGGCCTTTATAATCTATATAAAGGCATAGTTAGCCTTCCTTTTTTAGTATAAATAAGATTAACACTCTTACTAAACTTATTAATCTTTTTATTTAGCCTTTCTTTTATATATCTACTAAATATTTATAAAGAACTTATAGCTTTTTTTCTATTAAGTTATAAATTAGCCCCTATAGTAGTATTTCTCCTTTTATTAATTTTATTATATAAGTTTTCTCTTTTAAAGAGAGTAGCCTATTAGCTAACTCCTTTAAAAACATATCTATAAATTCTTTATATTCTAGTAAGAGTACCTTTATAATAACTTCTTTACTTATTTTATTTTTATTTAGCTTTCCTTAGGAGATAAATAATTATATTATATATTAACTAAGGATTAATATTATACCTGCTGCTTCTTTTATATAATAAACCTATTATAAACTAGTAACTAGCTTTAGGTATTTCCTTATTACTAGGTGTCTTTAATAACCTAATACTTATAATAATACTTTTAGCTTATAGTCTATAGCCTAGTTTATCCCTAAAATTAGTTCCTCCCTAGTATTTACTATATAGTAGTAAAGTTAATAGAATTTACTATAACCTATACAATTTATTATTTATACTACTTTATTAATAATACCCTAGTGCTTTAATTTTATTAGTAAGGCACTTTCTAGCTTTATCTTATTTACTTTTACACTATTTTAGTTAGCTTTAAATAATAGGTTTAAATATATTATTAAGTTTATTACTCCTAGGTTAAATAGTATGTTTACTATTACCTAGCTTTCTTCTTATTATAGTTTTATTTTTATCCTTATTTAAGAGTTATTAATTTTATTTTTAAAGTCCTTAATTTAGCTTAAGGGCTTAACTATAATAATATATCCCTAGGTATATACTATAGTTATTAGTATTATATTTAGGTCTATAGCCTATGCTACTTTCTTATAGTTACTATAGTATAAACTTATTATATACCTATTTAATCTGTATATCTTATAATTAAGTGCTTTATAATAAGAAGTAATATAGCTATATTTTTTATATTTAAAACAAGAATAAAATTACTAGCCCTAGGTTATCTCTCTTTTACTACTTATCCCTTACTTATTCTTTAATAGTAATATTAATCTAGCTTATTTTTTATAAGAATAGGGTCTTTTATTATAACACTTAGTAGCTACTTTTGCCTTATAACCCTATTTAATAAGGTATGCCTAAGACTTAAAGAACTCTTAGCTAAGGACTTACTTTCTTATTATATAATTTAAGCTATTAATAAATATATAAATCTAAATTCTCTTAGGAATATCTTTAGGTAACTCCCTTTTTATTTTTTTCTAAATCTTAATAAATACTATAAATAGCTAGTTATCTTATTACTATAACTCTAGTAATAACTTTATTACTTTTAAGTAGTATATATTTTTATTTATTACTTTATTTTTTAGCTATATAATAAAGTCTTTCTAGTTATAATTATTAAAGTTTATAATACTATTTATAGCTATATACTTATTTTATTATTACTTTGCTTCCTTTACTAAATAGCTACTAGTATACGTAACCTTAGTTAAGTTATTTATAAATATTACTTTATTTATAATAAAAGCTATGTTTAAGTTTATAAAAAAGGATTATAAGTTATTATAGCTATTTTCCTTATAAACTAGGGCTTTTGATTATACTTTTATAAGGCTATATTATAAGTAAGTTACTATTAATTAATTATTTAGAGTATTTATTTAGGGAAAAGTAGTTAAACTAGGCTCTTTAAGTATAATTATTAAGGGGTTTATTAAGTCCTACTATATTTTCTTTAGTTAAGTATACTTTTAAATAAGGTATAGCTTTTTTATAGCTTTTTTAAGTTCTTAGTTTAACTTTTTTTTTTATTAGCCTATATATTAATATCTTAGATTTAAATATACTAGGGTTTAAGCTAATAATGCTAATTACTTATAGTACTATTAAGGTAAGTTTATTTTATTTTTATAGGTTTTTTTATTTTACCTTCTTATATAAATATAAGGGGTTTTAGCTATAGTATAATATCTTATATTATAATAATACTAAAGTTACTTCTATCTTTATTAAGTTTATTTAATACCTATATAATTACTATATTAATATAGTTACTTACTTATATATTTATTCTTTAGGTTAATATCTTTATTAAGCTAATAGTTTATTATTCTTATAAGAAAAAGTAAATATTTTATTATAATTAGAGATTTAATAGTAAAGTAAAGGCTATAGTTAAGTATACTTAAAGCTAAATAGCTATAAGTAGGGTTAGTAATATAAATACTATATTTACTAGCCTCTTTATTTCCTTATAAGGCCTATTCCTTTATATACCTATGTATAGCTAGGGCGCGGCTTGCCCTAGTAGGTCTCCGTACTCTTATGCTCTTATCTCGTGACTCTCCTGACATAATGTAAACAGCTAGAGTTTTCCAGTCTTAGCATATATAATCCTAGGCCTTACCTAGTTATATATCTTAGGAACCCTATAGTTAAAGCAATATAATATTATAATTTATATGGCCTAAGAGTTACTTATAGTCTGGTTATTAGGAAATTTTTAGGTATAAGTAATATTTACTAAAAAGGTAATAGCTCTAATAATTATAATATTAGGCTCTATATATACTAAGATAGTATAATAAGTAGTAGTAAGGAAAAAAAAGATATATAGTTCTTAGCTACTAACTTATAAGATATAACTATAATACTTAATATTATTATACCTAAACTAGACCTAATTAGAACGCTTTTAAACTACTTATTAAAAGAGCTCTAGGATTTTAAAGACATATTTAATAAGGAAAAGGCAAATATATTACTACTATATAAAGGGACTATAGACTATTATATTTATTTGTAAAAAAACCCTAATAATATAAACCCTAAGCTTCCTTAAGCTCTTTTATATAATATACCTTAAAAGTAGCTCTTAGAAATACAAAAGTAAATTATAAATCTTATAAATAAAGATTAAATATAAGCTAGCTCTTTATTAGCTAGGGCTTTAGTCTTATTTATTAAGAAGGCAAAAGGGGGTTAGTAATTCTATATAAACTATTAGGCATTAAATAAAGTTATAGCCTAGGATAAGTACCCCCTTTCTTTAATTAAAAAAACCCTTTACTTTCTAGTTAGAGTAAGATACTTTACTAAGCTTAATATTTATATAGCCTTTTATAAGCTATAGATTACTAAAGGGGATAAGCAGTTAATAGCATTTTAAATATAATTTAAACTCTTTAAGTAGCTAGTTTACCCTTTTAATTTAATAGGGGCACCTATTACCTTTTAATAATATATTAATAATACCTTAGAGAATATATTAAGAGACTTTATAATAGCTTATTTAAATAATATCCTTATTTATACTAAGGGCTTTAAAAAAGATTATATAGTAAAAGTATAAGAGGTCTTATAGTAACTAAAATATACTAAGCTATATTTAGATATTAATAAGTATATATTTATAGTTATAAAGGTAAAGTACCTAGGTTTTATTATAAAAGCTAGAAAAGCTATCTACCTTAATTTAAAAAAGATTATAGCTTTTTAAAATTAAAACTCCCTTTAAATAGTTTATAAGGTATAAAGTTTTTTAGGCTTTATAAATTTTTATTAAGAGTTTATCAATAACTTTTTAAATCTTATAAGCCCTTTAACTAACCTTACTAAGAAAGCTACTAGGTTTTACTAGTCCTTAAAATATAAAAAGGTATTTTAGGCGCTTAAAGCTGCCTTTATTTTATTTTTAATCCTTATATAATAGGATTTTAACTTAAAAATATAAGTAAAGGCTATCTTCTTTAATAAGGCTATAAGTAAATACCTCTTTTAATATAATTTAAAGAGAATATAAAGGCTAGTAGCATATTACTTAGCATAGCTAACAGCTATATAGTAAAATTATATAATTTATAATAAGGAGCTCTTTAGTATTATTTTCTACTTAAAGGCATAATTAACTAAGCTAAGGAGCATAGCCTAGCTATTTATAATCCTTATAAATTATAAGAATCTAAAGTATTTTACATCCCCTTAGGAGATATTTAAAAGATAAGTAAAATAAGCAGAAATATTATTCCTTTTTAATTATTATTTATATTATTACCTAGGTATATAAGCAGGTTATTTAAATACTTTATTTTAATAAGACTAAGATTAAAAAAAAGAGAATAGCTAGTAGGTTATATATTTTGCCTAATTTAAAGGATATTAGAAATAGTTTAAGAGCTAGGAGCTAATACTATAAACCTAGTTAAAGTGCAAATAATAAGCAAACTAAAAAAGAGTAATAACTAAAATAAAGATAACCTAAATAATTTAGATATAATAGTAGGCTCTAATTTAGAGGTTTTAAGTTTTCTTTTACTAGGCTTTAATTTATTTTAGGATAAATAGCTTTAGAATCTATAGGACTAAGGGGTTACTAAGAATAGTCTATACTAAATCTAATTAAAAGTAGTACTAATAGTAAAGCAAAAGTTTCCTATATTTATAAAAACCTAGTTATAAATAGTAAATTATACTTTAAATATATAAAAAGTACTATAATTTTAGGGATAGCTTTAAGTATCTTATTATAAGCCTCTTACTACCTTACTTATATAGCAGGTTTATAACTTACTTATATTAAGCTACTTAGGGCAAAATACCACCTTTTAAGCACTATATAGGGATTATTACTAGGATAGGATATTAAAAAATATAGTATAGTATATATAAAACTACTATTATTTTAATAGGCATAAGAGCTAATAACTTTATTAGGATTTATTAAAGCTTATACTAGCTATAGACTATTACTAGTTATAAATCTCTATAGATTTTATAATAAAGCTTTTAGTATGCAATAAGGTATTACTATGCTTCTTAATAGTTATTATAGACTGTCTCTGAAAGTATATATAGCTAAAGGTAATAATAAGTATAGTAGCTAAAGCATATATAAAATAGTTTAAATATTACTAGTAGCGTTTCTATAGATTCCCTTACTAGATTATTTCTAATTATAGTTTAGATTAGCTTGGTTACTTTTAAACTATACTTTATAATCAAGTAGGTATTAAGTAACTACTATTTATATCCTATTATTTATAAATAAATAGTAGTATAAAATAAGTAAATTAAAAGGTATAGGTAGTTTTATAAGTAATTATTACTTTCTTATAGTATAACTAGGCTAACTATTTACTAGTATATTAAATAGCGCTTAATAACTAAATCTTTATAGTAACTAATATAAGTATAAACCAGGCGCTAAAGGGCTTTAATATTAAATTAGTTTAGTATATATTAAATAAGACTAAAAGCCTAACCTTACTTAAGGGAAAAGCTATATTATTCTTAAAATATATCTAGAAGGGAATAGTAATAGTATAAGCTATAATTAACTTTATATAATAATATTAGCAGGATATAGTAAATATTTTATAGTATCTAGCAAAGCGTTACTAAATAGGGGATTTTATATGGTTAAATCTCTATTATATAAAGACAAACCATTCTAGCTAAAAACTTAACTAAATAAAGATAAAATATAAGGTCTTAAATACACTAACTCTGCTTACTATCTGTTTAGATATCCTATAAGGAATATACTTAGTTTTTTATATAAACCTTATTAAGAGGGCAGCTTTTAATCTACTATTATTATAATAGCTAGCTAATTTTAGACCAGGCTTAATACTCCTGCTTTATAAAGATAATCCAGATTTAATAAAATATAAGGTTAAGAAAATAGTGGTAGTAAGAAATGCCTAAGGACAGGGTAATTAATAGGATATATTAGTTAAATAAGCAGGTTATATTTAGCTAATATAAGAACCCTTAGAAAGTTTTTCAAATACAGTAGCACTAAAGCAGTATAAGGCATAATAAGGCAATATATATAGTAATAACAGGCCTAAAAGAAGGCGTCTTAGGGGTAAGAAGGGGGCTATATAATAGATTTAAGCTTAAAGCTTAGATTTACACAGCTAGAAAGGAAGGGCTTTATGTAAGTAATACGCAAGCAGCTCAGGCCCTAGTTATACATATAACTATAAAGAAAGGGTTACTAGAATTAGATAAATCTTTTCCTTCTTTTCTTCTCTATAAATAATATTCTTATTTAAGTCACTAGCTCTGCAGTAGCATCCTAGCAAGACCATAACACTTTTAAACTCTTTAATAAAGCAGAAATTAATGCTTTACTAGCTAGGAATATATTTAAATTTATAAAATTTAACCTATAAAAGTATAAAGGCAAAAGACTTTTTAGCTTATAAATAGTAAGAGAAATTAAAGGCAAGGCAACTAACTCTCTATATAAAAAGTCATAATATATTATTTAAGGCTATAGTAACTAAGGAAAGGAAGTTATTCTTATATAGTTACTAATAATTTAAAGAAGCTAGTTAAAGGCTTATTATTACCCTTGCTCTCTTACTAAAAAAGAAAGGTATTATGGTTTAGCTTAAAGACATTACCTAGGCATATATTTAATTATAAACAAAGCTAAATTATATAATTCTTATAAAGCTTCCTATATATATTATATATCTTTACCCACTAGATGTTATTATAGTTATAATTAAGCTGCTATACAGAATAGTAAAGGCTGGCATATATTAGTAGTTAATATACTTTAATTATTATTATTAAAAGCTTTAAATAATTACCTCTACCTATAACCTATATCTCCTTATTTCTTTAAAGGAAAGCTTATGCTTTAGAATTATTACAATACAGACTAATAATATATTAAGACTTAGTAATGCTAAATTCTTTAATTATAAAGAGGCTAAGTTAAAAAATGCCGAATTCCTTATAAAGCTAAAAGAGAAGTTAATGATTTTAATACTACTAATGTTCAACGGCTGTATCCTAAGTAAAGTTAATAATAATACTTTCTTCTTATAATAAAAAGCATAGGGAAAGAAGCTGTTATAAGTTAATAACCTAACTAACTAAGCGAAATATATTAAATAATAAGCCTAAGAAGTATATATTACTTTAATATATTAACCTAAAGCATCTTATAATCTTTCTATTACTACCTAAGTTTAATAACCAGAATCTAATAATATTTTAAGGCTTAATAAAAGACTTTAATAGTAAATTAATAATTAAGACTATGGACTTTAATATATATCTCTCTTAATAAAAAACGCTGCTTTCTATGTTTTTATTAATAGTTCTTTTATAAATAATAAAGACCTTAGCTCTTAACTAGGCTATATAATTATGCTAGGTAATAAAAGGAAGGATAATAATACCTTTAAATTTACCTTTAAAGGAAATATTATAATATATAGCTTAACTAAGTTTAAAAGAGTTATAAGGAATAAGGAGTGCTTTAGCTTTTAAGCTATATAGGATAGTTTAAGGTATTAATATTACTTATATAATAAGTACTATATTAAATATTATTACTAACTAACTTAATAAACTAAAAATCCTAATAATAATATATACTAACTCTTTCTTACTATATAAGTATATTATTAAGCTAGGGATAATAAAGAAAAAGAGGCTAATAATTAATATTATAGCTTTAAGGTAGTTATATAAAAGGAGGGAAGTAGCTAAGATATAATGGATTAATAGTGATAATAATTCTGTAAATATAATAATAAAAGCTTTACTAAATAAAGCTCTTAAGACCTTTATAATAAAAAATAAAGTCTAAATCTATATAAAAGGATAGGTTAAAAGACCTGTTATAAGAATTACTATAAGAGCCGCTACTAGAGCCACTAAAGATTAGGAAAGGCCTAATTTCTTACTAAATTTAATAGCAAATTAAGCGCCTAGTAAAGAGTTTAAATTTGATGAATTTAAACGCGATTATAAGCGTTTAATTTAGTAGGATTAAACGCAGGAATTATACTTGTTGGCTCCTATAACACTTTTTGGCCCTATAACCAGTTAACCTAGACTAATAAAAGTCATTTATTTAGAGGGTGTTTTTTGCTTTATTACTAGTTTATTAATATTTAATTATTAGGGCGTTTTATGTATTTTTTAGAGCAATTTCTCTTTTTTAATAAAGAGAGAATTTGTAAGTATTAGAATTACTTATATAAAGAATAGAAGGGATATATTATATTAACTAGGAATTATAAGTTATATATAGAATGCACATACCCTAATTAGCTAGATGATATGTTATATAACCTGGGGCTGTAACGTGGCTATAACACCGTACCTCTGTATTATAGCCTGCTTCTTCCCTTTAGAATATAAATAAATTGATTATTAGACTTTACCCCCCCCCCTTATATTTGTGCTGCAGCATACTTATAACCTACGCGTTACTAACAATTATAGTATTAATAGGAAATCCCTAAGAGCTTTATATAGCTTTAAATAATAAAAAGTATATACTAAGTATAGTAAGGTGAACATTATTAATAAGTAAGCTTTAGTAATACTAATTAGTAAAAAAGCATTAGTAAAAATAAAATAAAATAAAACTTAAAAATAAGTTAAAAGCTAGAGAAAATATAATAAAAAAAAGAAAGGCTATTAGTATAATAAAAAGAATAAATAAATTATACTAAGTAATAGGTTTATATAAATATTATAATAGAACTGATTTAATTATTATATAAATACTTTTTTAAAAAATAAAAATATAACCTTAGTTACTTATTAAAAACTAATTAATAAAAAATAGCCTAGAAAGATTTTACTACTAAAAGTAATATAAAATTAACTTAGGACTTACTATTTCCTTTTATTTCCCTTTTCCTACTTATACTTCCTTTTTTAGCCTTTTTTACTTTTAATTTTAGTTACTTTTTTTCTTATTGTCGGAATCGCTCGTATGGATAATGGAAGGGATACGCCGCATTAACTAGGAATTGTGGGTTGCACACAGAATGCACACACCCTAATTGGCTGGATCACAGGTTATATAACCTGGGGCCGTACTATAGCTATAACACCATACCTCTGTATTATAGCCTGCTTCTTCCCCTCTTTTAAAGACATAGATAAATTAAATATTAAACCCCCCCCTCTTACATTTATGCTATAGCATACTTATAACCTAAGCGCTACTAACACTAATTAGTAGTTGCTAATAACCACAGATTTATTAGGTTATACCTAGAAGAGACTCGTCCAAACGCTTTTACTTACGTAACTACAAGAAATTCCAACGTTATGCTAACTAAAGGATTATTTCTTTAAATTATTAACTATTAAATTATCTACAATTATAAGAAGACTTAACTCTTATAGATCTTCTCCCTTATTATTAACTGTTACTCGTCTATAATTAAAACCAGATCTTTACTATCATTTACAGAGAACTAATGCTAACCGCTTTAATTAGTACTAAACATAAAGCCTAAAACACTAAAATGTCTTTAAGCTAAGGAAAAATAAATGATTTTAATAAATAACTCTAAAAGGATGTCTATAGAAGAGAACTTCTAAAGAGCACCCTACCCTAAAAACTTTACAAACACTATCTAATTCTATCCTTTAATTAGACTAAGTTAGTTAACAATATTAATGTTAATATAGCTACTAAACAACAGATTAATAACCGTATTGCATATACGATTAACTACTACATTCTTAACAAAGGAAAAGGGTGCAATCTCCTTATTAACTTCTAGCAAGATTATAAAAATTAGACAAAGGATACTTTTAATAAAATTAACAACAACCTTAAGTATACCCTTTGTAATTACCTTAATAACAATGGTGTTAAAACAGCCAGAGGATTAAGATCAAATGTCTCTAAAGATCTTATTAATATCTTAAATATTAACCCCAACATAAAATATAAACCTTTACTAGAAAAAGCAACTAGGAAAGGAAAAGAGATTTAACAACTTAAACTTTCTAATAATAAGAACTCTAATAATAAAGATTTTTATTCAACTAAAGACCCTCCCCCAGAACCACAAACCCCAACCAGAACACTTTTTAATAGCAATTAAAAAGCCCTTAATACTCTTAAGAGACTTTACTAAAAAGAAGAATAATATTCTAGAGAAGTGTATGACTTTATTAATAAGAAGTTACTATATTTTAAAGAGAAATATTCTTAAGCAGGAGTTTCCCCCTTACTTTACCTAAAAGCCTTTCCTATTATGCTTTAAGGTAAAGCCTATATATACTTCCTTAAATACTTTAAAGTAAAGACAATCCTATTTAAGGAGATAACTTAGAACATTAGGAATTACTTTAAAACACCTGAGAATAAGAGCTTCTATAAAACACAATTTACCAATCTATGCCTTCGCTATATTATTATAAAACATCTAATAAAGAATAAGTTAAAATGCTTAGAAATTCTTCTTAACTGACTTATAAAGATATTCAATGGCCTTTATAACCCTCTTAAACAAGATATAATTCTTCTTTATTAAGTACGACAAGCAATAGAAAATAACAACGATTTTTATAATACTAAATTTAGGAATATGCCAACCTTTAAAGGATTTGTTAGTGATCTTTAAAATTGCCTCTTAGCAATGGACATACCACTAACCTCTATAAGTCAGTTACTAATAACTACTAATAACAATTCAACTGCCCTTATTGCCTGGTCTATAGACTAAAACACTAATATAGTAATGTTCACAGACTGACGCTATTTATAAGCTATATATTGTGAAAAACCTTAAGCCAAAGCAAGCTCAAAGAAATGCTTTATTTACTGCAAAGAAGGATACTAGTTAACTAACTATTCTACCTCTAAGCAAAAGAAAGCAAAAGCAACTTAATAGAATAACAAAAAACACCAAAAACCACCCTCCAAACGCTAATACTATGCATTCCTATAGGCTTATAAAGGCGAAATGGCCTAACTTACTACTACTAATAATAGTAGTAAGGATAAACACAAAAAAGCCGCTTAGAATGCCGCTTTTCTTACTACTAATGAAAAAGAGGAACCAGACAACAAAGAGGCTTGTAATACTCTCTCCTTTATAGTATTCTTTATATAAGCACTGAATCCCCTACTCTTTTCCTAATTAACCGTAAACTTCTTGCAGGATAATGCTTTTAAACATGCCTTATTTCTTAAAAACCCCTATGACTATAATACTAATAAACAACCTTAATAACACATGTATCTTATGAATACAAGATATACAGCGGATATATTTTATAGTATACTTCTGGATACAAAAGCATTAGGAATTTCAACTGCTAGCCAAGGCCAAGTCAACGCTTTAATAAAAATCATAAAGAACCTTATAATTAAGCATTCCTCTAACTAAAGGACTATCACCTTTAGAGCCAGTACTGCGACTTTAACTGGTATTTTAAAGCTTCTAACGATTTTTAGCACAATACCTTTCTATATGCTTAATAGTGCCACACCGTTTTTATATTCTATTATAGACATGGATAAAATAGGTATTAAACTTAACAATCTTAAGAATCTTTTAATCTAAGGAGATAAAAAGGTACCTATTATTAGGAAATAGGGACATCCTTAGTAGACAGCCAGTTCTTAAGAACCTGCCATCTTTATGCTTTCTAAAGCCAAAATCCGTTAACTTTATTGCCGATTTAGTCATCCATTAATCGACCGATTAAATAACCTTCTTACCAGGGCTGGTAAAGAATTTAATAAGGCTAATATAGGGAAAATCACGTATGCTTGCCATTAATGCCAGATGAACGCGAAAGCTCTAAGTAGATTTAAATTCACTCTTAAAGACAATATTAAATTTAACTATAAGGTCCTTGTTAATATCATACAAATTAACAAGAAGCCGGTCCTACACGTTATAGATTTAGTAATATCATTTTAAGCTGCCTGCTTTCTTGCACCTTAATAACAGAAAGCTTGAGATATCTAGAATGCCCTTAAAGAGTACTAAATTAACATATATCTTAGACCCCCAGACTGGATAGTCCACGATGCCGGAAGAAACTTTGCTTTTAGCGAATTTAGGTATTTAGCTTAACTATTGTTAATTAATATTAACAAAGTCCCCATTAAGGCTTATAATAGCATTGGAAAACTTGAGCAATATTATGCCCCTCTTTGCAGAGCATATAATATTATTAAGACTAAAGCTAACAGTCTTCTCTTAAAAAAGCAGATACTTTAAATAGCTATTAAAGCAGTTAATAACTCTACTAGTCTAAATAGTCTTATTCCTACCCTTTTAGTCTTTAGAACCTATCTAAGGATAACAAATAATTCCCCCCTAAGCTTTACAGTTGCCTAAAGAGCTAAGATACTTTAAAAAGCAACAGATAAAGCAAGACATAGTCTTGCAAGATGCTAAGTCCACAATGCTCTTAATACCCACAACAGCCTAATAACCCTGCCTATACATACTCTTCCTTTAAATTCCAATGTATAAGTTTATTGTAAAAAAGGCAGATGGACTGGCCCCTATAAGCTTCTCTTAATAGAAGGAGAGACTTATATTATTAAGATGCCTTATAGCCTTATAAAGTTTCAGTCTATAGTTATTAAACCGTATATAACCTTGCCAGAGGTGGAATCTTCTCATAAGAAAGACCTAGTTTATAAGGAAGACCTGGTTTAAGGTAATAAAAATTATAAAAACCCCCTTAATAACCTAATAACTCTACTATAAAGAGAACGTAGAAGACCCTAGAAACACCCTTAAGCAGAGGCTTTTCTTACTAAGAAAGAAAAGGCTGATTTTTAACTTATAATTAACCTCTATACGCAAGGAAAAATTAATATACCCGGAGAACCTTTTGAACTCTCTAATAAAGCAGAGATTAATGCTTTACTAGCAAGGAATATGTTTAAATTTATAAAATTCGATCTGTAAAGGCATAGAGGCAAAAGACTCTTTAGCTTGTGGATGGTAAGAGAAGTTAAAGGCAAGGCAACTAACTCCCTATATAAAAAGTTATAATATGTCATCTAAGGCTATAGCAACCGTAGGAAAGAGGTTATTCTTATGCAGTCCCTAATAATTCAGAGAGCTAGTCAAAGGCTTATTATTGCCCTTGCTCCCTTATTAAAAAAGAAAGGCATTATGGTTTGGCTAAGGGATATTACCTAAGCATATGTGCAGTCACAGACGAAGCTTAATCGCATAATTCTTATAAAGCTTTTAGTACAAATTGCACACCTTTACCCGCCAGACGTTATTATAGTTATAATTAAGCCGCTATACGGAATAATAAAGGCTGGCACACATTAGTGGTCGACGTATTTTAATTATTATTGTTAGAGACTATAGATAATAACCTCTATATATAACCCTTATCTTCTTATTTCTTCTAGCAAAAGCTTGTGTTTTAGAATTATTAGAATACAGACTAATAATACCTTAGGACTTAGTAATGCTAAGTTTTTTAATCGCGAAGAGGTTAAGTTAAAAAACGCTAAATTCCTTATAAAGCCAAAAGAGAGGTTAACGATTTTAACACTATTAATGTTTAATAGTTGCATTTTAAGCAAAGTTAATAATAATACCTTCTTTTTACAATAAAAGGAACAAGGAAGGAAGCTATTACAAGTCAATAACCCGACCAACCAAGCGAAATATGTCGAACAGCGAGCATAAGGAGCGTATATTACTCTAATATATCAACCTAAAGCATCTTATAATCTTTCCGTTACTGCTCAAGTCTAATATTTAGAATCTAACAATGTTTTAAGGCTTAATAAAAGACTTTAATAGCAAATTAACAATTAAGACCGTGGACTTTAATATATATCTCTCTTGCTAGAAAACGCTGCTCTTTATGTCTTTATTAACAGTTCTTTTGCAAATAATAAAGACCTTAGCTCTTAACTAGGCTATATAATCATCCTAGGCAATAAAAGGAAGGATAACAATACCTCTAAATTCACCCTTAAAGGAAATATTATGACATACAGCTTAATAAAATCGAAAAGAGTTATAAGAAGTGCATTAGCTTCCGAGCTATATAGGATGGTTTAAGGTGTTAACATTACTTATATAATAAGCACTACTCTAAATATCATCACCAACTAATTAAACAAGCCGAAAATTCTGATAATAATATGCACTAACTCTTTCTTACTATATGAATACATTGTTAAGCTAAGGATAACAAAGGAAAAGAGGCTAATAATTAATATTATGGCTTTACGGCAGTTATATGAGAGGAGGGAAGTGGCTAAGATACGCTAGATTAATAGCAATAATAATCCTATAAATGCAATAATAAAAGCTTTACTAAATAAAGCTCTTAAGACCTTTATAATAAAGAATAAAGCCTAAATCCGTATAGAAGGATAGGTTAAAAGACCTGTCGCGAGAATTACCGCGAGAGCCGCCGCCGGAGCCGCCAAAGAATGAAAAAGTCCTAATTCCTCACCAAATCTAACAACAAATTAAGCGCCTAATAAAGAGCTTAAATTCAATGAATTCGAACGCGATTATAAGCGCCTAATTTAGTAGGATTAAACGCGGGAATTACACTCTTTAGCCCCCCCCCCCCCCACAACACTCTTTGCCTCCATAACCATTCGGCCTGGACTAACAAAAGTCATTCATTTAAAGGATGTTTTTCGCTTTATTACTTATTTATTAATATCTGATTATTTAGGGCGTTTTATGCATTTTTTAGAGCAATTCCTCTTTTTCTTTAACAGAGAGAGAATTTGCAAGTGTCAGAATCACTTATATAGATAATAGAAGGGATACACTATATTAACCAGGAATTATAAGTTACACACAGAATGCACGCACCCTAATTAGCTGGATTACAGGTTATGTGACCTGGGGCCGTACCGTGGCTATAACACTACACCTCCGTATCATAGCCTGCTTCTTCCCCTCTTTTAGAAACATAAATAAATTAAATATTAAACCCCCCCCTCTTACATTTGTGCTGCAGCATACTTGTAACCTGAGCGCTACCAACACTTATAAATAGTAGATTTATAAATTTCCTTTAGAGCTGCTTTATAGTTTCTAATATTTTATTTATTAAATTAGCTATTCTCTTTAAGATTATAAGTATCTGCTTAGTAATATAATTACAGCTATTATAAAGAATAGGCTATATTACTATAGTGGTTAATATAGGTATTTACCTAACTATATAAATTATAGTTTTTTAGGCCTTTTTATACTTTTTATTTTATTAAGAGTTAATAGAGATATAATTATGAATTTAACTTAAATATATATTAATAGGTTTATTATTTTACTTAGTATATTATAATTTAAGTATTTACTTAATAAGTAAAATATTATAAAATGTTTAAATAAGCTATATATTATTAGCTTTAAAGAATTATAATAATATAAATTTAAGGGCTAGACTTATAGTAATATAAATATAATTAAAGGCTATATAGTAAAAATAAGCTAAGCTAATCCTTAAAAGTATTGATAATAAGGCTTTTAAATATAGCCTTTTTTACTTACCTTACTAATTAATATAATATATATAAGTATTTTTATTATACTTATAATATAAATAATAGGGCTAGTTATAAAGGGTACTGAGCTAGTATTAAGTTAGTAGTAAAATTAGTAAAAAAAGGTATAAAAAACTGAAACTTATATTAAAATTAAGTATTTTATTAATCTTTAGTATATTTAAAAGCTTTACTAGTAGTTAATTAAGTAATATAATATATAAAGGTACATAGAAATTAATAAAGTAGGAATATATAAGTAAGGAAGGTAGAAGTCTAAGTTAAGTAGCCTTTTAGAATTATACTTATTAATAAAAGGGTTAATAATACTTAGGAAAAAAAGAAAAAGAAAAGAAAAAAAAGAGAAAGAAAGATAAAGGGAAGACTTTTTTATATAATAATAGCCTTTTTCTTTAGTTATATACCTAGTTAGGTGCTTAATTATATGCTAGTACTAGTAGAATTAAGAGGAATTTAAAGGATTTAAATTATAAGAAACTTAAGGAAATTAGTAAAAAAGCTTAAAGTTATTATAAGGGTACTAATTTTAATATAGTATAATATAATTATAATTTTATAATTTTATTAGTAATTATAGCTTAGAAAAGGGTAAGTAAGGTAGTATTACTTATAAGTAAGATTAAGCAAACCCTAGAGCAGGGCTGCGCTATAACTATAATAAGTAAATATAGGTTTTTCCCCCTGTACTAGGGTTTTTCCTATATTAATAAGAAGAAGGAGTACTAGAAAGTAGCTTAACTACCTAGCATATACTGATAATAAGTTTTTTAATATAAGTATTACTTTTTTATTATATTATAATAAGTATATAGCTAGTTATATAAATAATAGCTTTTTAAATTAATATTTAATATTAAGCTAATAATTTATTATATTTTTTTAAAAAAAGTAAATATTATATTATAAAAATAAGCTTATTAATAAAGTAAAAGCTATAATATAAATATTTTATAACTAAAATTTTAAAAGTAAATATAAGTATATAAAAGTTATATTTACTAGCTTTTTTAATTTTTAATTTTTTTTTATATATATAGTTAAACTATAGCTAAGCTATAGCTTAGCTATTAAGTAAGAATTATCTTTTAATCTTTTTGCTCGCTTCTATTCTTTTAACCTAATAGTCTTCTTCTCTTAACATTAGTAGTTACTATAACTATAAATTTACTAAATAATTAATAAAAAAGATAATATTTATTATAATATACTTATTTACATAGAATCTAGTATTATGCTACCTAAAAGCAACTTTTTCTATTATTATTAACTTTTACTACTTATTTACAATTATAAAGAAGTTTTTTTATGGAATTTATTACTTATTATTTACTTTACTATTAGTGTTAGAATCGCTCGTCTGGATGATGAAACTAGGAATTATAAGTTATACGCATAATACGCATGCCCTGATTAGCTAGATTACTATGTTATGTGACCCAAGGCAGTACTGTAGCCATAACACTATAACTTCTGTATTGTTCCCCTCTTTTCCCTTTAATAGTAGATTCAAGGTTTCCTGGGAACGCGTTGCATGCAGCTGACTCTGTCAGTTTGCTGTCGGATTTAATATGTACACTCTCTGCTCCTCTCAGCTTGTGACTGAACTGATACTGCGAAATCAAACCCCGACGACGGCACCAAGCTCCATTAGCTACATGGTTGCACCACGGGGCTTCTCCTCCTTTACCCTGTCTGTTTCCGTCCTCGAGGCTGCAGCACCCCTGCAGCGTCTCTCTCCCCTCCTTGACTGATTGTGTTGGCTGGTCGCTATTCTTGACTCTGCAATTTCTCAAGAACTGAAGGTTCCGCCGAACCGTGCCTGGAGCCATCCCGAGAAAGACAATGGATTTCGAAATGGGTTTGGGAGACGCTGGGCAGCAGCGTTCGCAGTCCCAACCATCATCAGACTCTCCAGCGAAAACATCGCCTCCAGCCGCTAACAACGGCAGTGGCAACGCGGCCAGCCAAATGAGTTTCAGGAGGTATGCACAGCGCACGCGATGATCATCCTTGACAGAGTTATTACTAACGGGCATATTATCATCATAGGCAACGTGCATCACGAGCTTGTGAGGTATGTGTCTGTATCCGGCCGTGAAGCTTTGCCTCCGGCCCTGTGTAGGTTCACGAGCCGAGGCAAAGAGACTGCACCCCACGCACTTTTGAGTTCATCGGTAGATGGTCCGCCGCTGACTGTCCACGCCTTGTCAGACTTGTCACGCTCGAAAAGTAAGATATCCCCAACCCCATCATCTCGTACACTTTTGGACGGGGAACTGACTCTTCCTGTATATGGCAGGTGCGATGCGACGCTGCCAGCCTCGGCGTCCCGTGCACGAATTGTGTCGCCTTTCAGATCGAGTGTCGCATACCAACTCCCAAAAGAAAAAAACTCCAAGTTGTCGGCAGCCATACCAATAGAGACTCGGATAGGTACCCCTCAGAGCCAGTCCGCTCCATTATTTATTATGGTTCATTTTGAAGCTAATTAGCATCGTGGCCACGTTGGTAGCGAACGAGAAGGTACGGATGACCGGCCAAATCAGACACCTCCAGCTAGTTGTGGTGCCTCTTATCCACGGCCACCAACAGTATCGCACACGGCAGATGGCACGCCGTCCTCATCTATGACCGAGGCGCAGGTCCGGCAAGATGAGGTTGACAGTGGCACATATCTCAACTTGGTAATGAAGCCAAAGTTCACCCGTGCACCAATCACAGAAGCCGGGAGAGTGGCTTTTCTGGGTGAATCCTCCAACCTCACTCTCCTCGTTCACGATCGCCAGGGATCATCGGATGTTGTTCATTACCCACTACCGGAAAATGTTAGGGGGTCGCGTGCAAGACTCACCGAGCTTGACAATGTTGAGATTGACATTTTGCATCAAAGAGGGGCATTCCTCCTCCCACCCCGGTCCTTGTGCGACGAGCTAATTGAAGCATATTTCAAATGGGTTCACCCAATTGTTCCAGTCATCAATCGCTGCCGCTTCATGAGACAATATCGGGACCCTACGAACCCCCCTTCTCTGCTACTTCTCCAAGCAGTGCTCTTGGCCGGTTCTAGAGTGTGCACCGATGCACAGCTTATGGACGCGAACGGTTCCACAACTCCCGCCGCGTTCACTTTCTATAAACGCGCCAAGGCACTCTACGACGCGAACTACGAAGACGATCGTGTCACAATCGTGCAGTCATTGCTTCTGATGGGATGGTATTGGGAAGTACCAGAAGATGTTACTAAAAATGTCTCCTACTGGAGCGGTGTTGCGACGATTGTTGCACAAGGGTCCGGAATGCATCGCAGCGTTGAGCAGTCACAACTGAGCAAGTCCGACAAGCGGTTATGGAAAAGGATCTGGTGGACATTGTTCACACGTGATAGATCTGTGGCCGTTGCCCTTGGACGTCCCGTTCATATTAGCCTTGATGACTCAGATGTGGAAATGCTGACAGAGGACGACTTTATTGAAGATGAGGAGGACCGAGGGAGCGAATTTCCACCGGATCCCATTCACGTGCAATTTTTCTTGCAATATGTCAAATTGTGTGAGATCATGGGCTTGGTGTTATCACAGCAATACTCGGTTGCATCCAAAGGCCGTCAAAGGAATTCCATTGACTTGACGCACAGTGATATGGCGTTAGCGGACTGGCTTCAAAATTGCCCGAAGATCGTATATTGGGAGATGCCTCGTCATCACTTCTGGTCTGCCTTGCTGCATTCTAATTACTATACCACTCTGTGCTTGTTGCACAGAGCTCATATGCCTCCCAGCGGGTCACGAAGTATTTCAGATGATTCTCCTTATCCATCGAGAAATATCGCTTTCCAAGCAGCTGCCATGATCACATCCATTGTCGAAAATCTGGCCACTCACAACGAGTTACGCTATTGTCCAGCCTTTATCGTCTACAGTCTGTTTTCCGCTCTCATCATGCACGTTTACCAAATGCGTTCGCCAGTCCCTTCCATTCAGCGAGTCACACAGGACAGGCTAAGGAGTTGCATGCAAGCCATGAAAGAAGTATCGAAAGTTTGGCTGGTGGGCAAGATGGTATACACTCTATTTGAGTCGATAATTGGCAACAAGATGCTAGAGGAGCGCCTTCAGAAAGCTGGCGGTAAACGCCACCGGAAAATACAGCACACCTTTTCTCGGTTAGAGCAGCACAGTAGAACGCAAGATTCGTCCAAGAGAAAGTACGACGACATGGCGATCGATTTCACCGCCAACGCTCCTACTCCGCAGGAATCTTATGAACGGTCACGACCTCAAACCCCAAGCGCTGTCAAGAACGAACCCGCATCAATAATGCAGCCGCCGATGGTGACGTCGCCGATCAATCGTTCCAGTGCGGCTGATACATTCATGGGCGGCACTAGCTCACGGCCACAGACACGTCCCGCCACGCCGTTTAATCCTTTAACGGTTCCAGCAACGCCGCCCGATTTATACCTCGTGACGAGAAACTCGCCTAATTTTTCCCAGTCTCTGTGGGAAAATTTCCAGCCCGAACAGCTTTTCCCAGAGAGCTCCAACATGGGACCATTTCCTAATCTATCTCCGCCGCAAACAGATCAAGATTTGAACAACAACATGATGGCAAATATGACACCTAGCAGCATGTCGCAGAGCCAGACTGCTAACCAATTTCATTCGGGGGCGAGTCAAGGCCGAGGAGACGGTGGGGTTCCGCTGCAAGGCTTTAATGCCCCGGTAAACATGTGGCATGGCAATTTTGATGTAGGCATTAATGACGGACAGAGTCCGGACAGCTGGAGCACGAGTTCGGCACAGGGGCAGCCTGCTCCCACGACTTTAAATGTCGAAGATTGGTAAGTTAGTTACCCTATCACGATGACATGGAGCTGTTGGACATCATGTCTGACTTTGAGGTACACTTTAGGTTTCAATTTTTTGGCATTAATGGGGACGCAAGTAATTTGACCCTGGACGTGCCACTTAATTAATCTTTCTCTAAACATACACGTCTATGTCTGGTGGATATGTAAATTGGAAAGGAGTCATTCATTGGCCTGTTAACCCGGTCGCATATCAGGTCTTACATGTCCTACCTAGCAGATGCGTTTTAAACAGATAAAAGATAGGAGATGGTAATTCTGTTTTATATATAAATATAAGCTAAAACAACAGTAACTAAATAACACACTATTTTATATAGCTTAAATATTATATTCCTATATACAAAACATTACATGTATTATATTTTTTATATTCTTTTAACTTTCAGTATATTATGTATTATACTTTAATTTTAATTTTTTTCGTTATATTATAATATGTATTATATGGAATTTAATATAATATAAATTTATATTCAATATAATATAATATATAATATAATAAAAAAAATTATATAATTATATTTTTTTTATATATTTTTTTTATATTTTTATTAAATTTATTATTTTTTATTATATAATATTAATATTAGATATATAGTAAAGTTTAATTTATTTAATATTTTAAATAAATTAAAATAAAAAACCCTTTACCTATAGACAGAGCATTGCATTATAATTAAAGCATTGCATGTATTATATTTATTATATCTTTTTAACTTTTAGTGTATTATGTATTGTATTTTTTTCCCTTGTATTGTATTATGTATTATATTGTATTTAATATATTACAAATTTGTATTAAATAAATATAATAAAAAATACAATATAAAAAATACATATATTTTTTTATATAGATATATTTATTTTTTTATAATTTTTTTATATTTTTATTAAACTTATAATATTTTATTATATAATATTAATATTAGATATATTATTACGGTACAATCCGTAATTGTAGATCTCTACATATAAATAACGGATTTATTATATAGCTAGAAAAATAAACAAACTTATATAATATACTAAACTATATAACTTAATAATAGTTATATATAATTATATTTAATAACTCTTATATAATAGATATTTATAACTAACTATATAATTACTTTAACTAACTATATAATAATTTTATTATATAATAACTAATAGTAATTACTTATATTCTTTATATAAGGCTTTAGCTAAAAATAAGAATTTACTATTTTTAGTTAGTAAATATCTTAAATTAAATTACTAAATTACTAGGTCTTAATAAATAAGACTATTTAGTTAAAATACTAGGATTATTATTATTAATAAGCAAAGTATTATACTTAAATATTAAATTTATTACTTATAAGTAAGGCTATAAGCTAAAAAGTAAAAAAAATATAATAGAACTAATAATTTAATTAATAAGCTAGTACTAAGAATTAAATAATTACAAAGTATATATTATAATTATTACTAAAAATAAGCTTTATTATATTTATACTTTGTATAAATATTTAAAGTAAAACTTAAACCCTTTTAATTTAAAAGAAAAACTAATAATTAATAATAATAAGATTAAAAATCTTTTTTACTTGAAAAGTTATAAATTTCTTAAAAGAAAGATTTACTAAACCTTAAAATTAGTATAATTAGCTAACTAAGTTTTTTGATATTATAATAGCTTTAGAAATAAGCTAATTTTAGTATAAAAAATACTAAAAAAAAGCTAAGTGTTGGTAACGCTCAGGTTACAAGTATGCTGCAGCACAAATGTAGGGGGGGGGGTTTAATAATTAATTTATCTATGTCTCTAAAAGAGGGAAAGAAGCAGGCTATAATGCAGAGGTGTAGTGTTGTAGCCATAGTACAGCCCCAGGTTACATAACCTATAATCCAGCCAATTAGGGTGCGTGCATTTTATATATAACCTACAATTCCTGGTTAATATAGCGTATCCCTTCTATCATTTATATAAGCGATTCTAACACTTATAAATTCTCTCTCTGTTAAAGAAGAAGAGGAATTGCTCTAAAAAAATGCATAAAATGCCCTAAATAATCAGATATTAACAAATAAGTAATAAAGCGAAAAACATCCTTTAAATAAATAACTTTTGTTAGTCTAGGCCGAATAGTTGTAGAGGTAAAGAGTATTATAGGGGGGGGGGCTAAAGAGTGTAATTCCTGCGTTTAATCCTACTAAATTAGGCGCTTATAATCGCGTTTAAATTCATCGAATTTAAGCTCTTTATTAGGCGCTTAATTTATTGTTGGATTTAGTGAGGAATTAGGACTTTTTTATTCTTTAGCGGCTCTGGCAGCGGCTTTTGTAGCAATTCTCGCGACAGGTCTTTTAACCTATCCTTCTACACGGATTCGGGCTTTATTCTTTGTTATAAAGGTCTTAAGAGCTTTATTTAGTAAAGCTTTTGTTATTATATCCGCAGGATTATTATTGCCATTAATCCAGTATATCTCAGCCACTTCCCTCCTCTTATATAACTGCTATAAAGCTATAATATTAATCATTAGCCTCTTTTCCTTTATTGTCCCTAGCTTAATAATATATTTATATAGCAAGAAAGAGTTAGTGCATATTATTATTAGAATTTTCGGCTTGTTTAATTAGTTAGTAATAATATTTAGAGTAGTGCTTATTATATAGGCAATGTTAATACCTTAAACCATCCTATATAGCTTAAAAGCTAATGCACTTCTTATAACTCTTTTAGATTTTATTAAGCTATATATTATAATATTTCCTCTAAGGGTGAATTTAAAGGTATTATCATCCTTCCTTTTATTGCCTAGGATGATTATATAGTCTAGTTAAGAGCTAAGGTCTTTATTATTTATAAAAGAACTATTAATAAAGACATAAAGAGCAGCGTTTTCTAGCAAGAGAGATATATATTAAAGTCTATAGTCTTAATTATTAATTTGCTATTAAAGTCTTTTATTAAGCCTTAAAACATTGTTAGATCCTAGATGTTAGACTTAGGCGGCAATAGAAAGATTATAAGATGCTTTAGGTTAACATATTAGAGTAATGTACACTCCTTATGCTCGCTGTTCGACATATTTCGCTCGGTCAGTCGGGTCAGAGCAATGTACGCTCCTCGTGCTCGCTGTTCGACATATTTCGCTTGGTCGGTCAGGTCATTAACTTGTAATAGCTTCCTTCCTTATTCCTTTTATTACAAAAAGAAGGTGTTATTATTAACTTTACTTAAAATACAACTATTAAACATTAATGGTGTTAAAATCGTTAACCTCTCTTTTAGCTTTATAAGGAATTTGGCGTTTTTTAACTTAACCTCTTCGCAATTAAAAAACTTAGCATCACTAAGTCCTAAGGTATTATTAGTCTGCATTCTAATAATTCTAAAACACAAGCTTTTACTAGAAGAAATAAGAAGATAAGGGTCATATGTAAAGGTTATTATCTATAGTCTCTAATAATAATAATTAAAATACGTTAACTACTAATGTATGCTAGCCTTTGCTATTCTATATAGCAGCTTAATTACAACCATAATAACGTCTAGCGGGTAAAGTTGTGTAATTTATGCTAGAAGCTTTGTAAGAATTATGCAATTAAGCTTTGTTTATAACTGCATATATACTTAGGTAATATCCCTTAGCTAAACTATAATGCCTTCCTTTTTTAATAAGGGAGCAAGGGTAATAATGAGCCTTTAACTAGCTCTCTAAATTGTTAGGGACTGCGTGAGAATAACCTCTTTCCCATGGTTACTATGGCCTTAGATGACATATTATAACTTTTCATACAGGGAGTTAGTTGCCTTGCCTTTAACTTTTCTTACTATCCATAAGCTAAAGAGTCTTTTACTTCCATGCCTTTACGGGTTGAATTTTATAAATTTAAATACATTCCTTGCTAGTAAAGCATTAATCTCTACTTTATTAGAGAGTTTAAAAGGTTCTTTAGGTATATTAATTTTTCTTTGCATATAAAGGTTAATTATAAGTTAAAAATCAGCCTTTTCTTTCTTAGTAAGAAAAGCCTCTGCTTAAGGGTGTTTCTAGGGTCTTCTACGTCCTTTTTATAGTAGAGTTATTAGGTTATTAAGGGGGTTTTCGTGATTTTTGTTACCTTAAACCAGGTCTTCCTTATAAACCAGGTTTTCTTTATAAGAAGATTCTACCTCTAGTAAGGTTATATATGGTTTAATAACTATAAACTAAAACTTTATAGGGCTATAAGGCATCTTAATAATGCAAGTCTCTCCTTTTATTAAGAGAAGCTTATAGGGGCTAGTTTATCTGCCTTTTTTACAATAAACTTATATATTAAAATTTAAAGGAAGAGTGTGTATAGGCAGGGTTATTAGGCTATTACGGGTATTAAGAGCATTATGGACTTAGTATCTTATAAGACTGTGTCTTGCTTTATCTGTTGCTTTTTAAAGTATCTTAGCTCTTTAGGTAACTGTAAAGCTTAGGGGGGAATTATTCGTTATCCTTAGATAGGTTCTAAAAACTAAAAGGGTAGGAACAAGACTATTTAGACTAGTAGAGTTATTAACTGCTTTAACAGCTATTTAAAGTATTTACTCTTTTAAGAGAAAACCGTCAGCTTTAGTCTTAATAATATCATATGCTTTACAAAGAGGGGTATAATATTGCTTAAGTTTTCCAATGCTATTGTAAGCCTTAATAGGGACTTTGTCAATATTAATTAATAATAGTCAAGCTAAATGCCTAAATTTGCTAGAAGCAAAGTTTCTTTTAGCATTATAGACTATCCAGTCTAGGGGTCTAAGATATATGTTAATTCAGTACTTTTTAAGGGCATTCTAGATATCTTAAGCTTTCTGTTATTAAGGTGCAAGAAAGCAGGCAGCTTAAAATGATATTGCTAAATCTATAACGTGTAGGACCGGCTTCTTATTAATTTACATAATATTAACAAGGACCTTGTAATTAAATTTAATATTATCTTTAAGAGTAAATTTAAATCTACTTAAAGCTTTTGTGTTTATCTGGCATTAATGGCAAGCATACGTGATTTTCCCTATGTCAGCCTTATTGAATTCTTTACCAGCCCTAGTAAGAAGGTTATTTAATTAGTTAATTAACAGATGACTAAATTAGCAATAAAGTTAACGGATTTTGGCTTTAAAAAGCATAAAGATAGCAGGTTCTTAAGAACTAGCTGTTTACTAAGGATATCCCTATTTCCTAATAATAGGTACCTTTTTATCTCCTTAGATTAGAAGATTCTTAAGATTATTAAGTTTAACACCTATTTTATCCATATTTATAATAAAATATAAAAACAGTATGGCACTATTAAGCATATAGAAAGGTATTATGCTAAAAATCGTCAAAAGCTTTAAAATACTAGTTAAAGTTGTAGTACCAGCTCTAAAGGTAATAGTCCTTTGGTCAGAGAAATACTTAATTATAAGGTTCTTTATGATTTTTATTAGAGCATTGACTTAGCCTTAGCTAGCAGTTGAAATTCCTAATGCTCTTATATCCAGGAGTATACCATAAAATGTATTTACTATATATCTTATATCTATAAGATACATATGTTATTAAGGTTGTTTATCAGTATTATGGTTGTAAGGGTCTTTAAGAAATAAGGCATGTTTAAAAGTATTATCCTGTAAGAAGTTTATAGTTAATTGGGAAAAGAGTAGGGGATTTAGTGCTTACATAAAGAATACTATAAAGGAGAGAGTATTATAAGCCTCTTTATTATCTGGTTTCTCTTTTTTATTAGTAGTAAGGAAAGCGGCGTTCTAAGCGGCTTTTTTGTGTTCGTCCTTACTGCTATTATTAGTAGCAGTAAGTTAGGCTATTTTGCCTTTATAGGCCTGTAGAAATACATAGTATTGGCGTTTAAAGGGTGGTTTTTGGTGTTTTCTGTTATTCTACTAAGTTGCTTTTGCTTTCTTCTGCTTAGAGGTAGAATAGTTAGTTAACTAGTATTCTTCTTTATAGTAAATAAAGCATTTCTTTAAGCTTGCTCTAGCTTAAGGTTTTTTACAATATATAGCTTATAAATAGCGTCGGTCTATAAACATTACTATGTTAGTGTTTTGGTCTGTAGACTGGGCAATAAGGGCAGTTAAATTGTTATTAGTAGTTGTTAGTAACTAACTTATAAAGGTTAGTGGTATGTCTATTGCTAAGAGGTAATTTTAAAGATTACCAACAAATCCTTTAAAGGTTAGCATATTCCTAAATTTAGCATTATAGAAATCGTTGTTATTTTCTATTGCTTATTGTACTTAATAAAGAAGAATTGTATCTTATTTAAGAGGGTTATAAAGGCTATTAAATATCTTTGTAAGTTGGTTAAGAAGAATTTCTAAGTATTCTAACTTATTCTTTATTAGATATTCTATAATAATATAGCGAAGGCATAAATCCGCAAATTATGTTTTATAGAAGCTCTTATTCTTAGGTGTTTTAAAGTAATTCCTAATATTCTAAGTCATCTCCTTAAATAGAATTATCTTTGCTCTAAAGTATTTAAGGAAGTATGTATAAGCTTTACCTTAAAGTATAATAAGGAAGGCTTTTAGGTAAAGTAAGGGGGAAACTCCTTCTTAAGAATATTTCTCTTTAAAATATAGTAACTTCTTATTAATAAAGTCATATACTTCTCTAGAATATTATTCTTCTTTCTAGTAAAGTCTCTTAAGAGTATTAAGGGCTTTTTAATTATTATTAGAAAGTGTTCTGGTCGGGGTTTGTAGTTCTAAGGAAGGGTCTTTAGTTAAATAAAAATCTTTATTATTAGAGTTCTTATTATTAGAAAGTTTAAGTCGTTAAATCTCTTCTTCTTTCCTAATTACTTTTTCCGGCAAAGGTTTATATTCTATATTAGGGTTAATGTTTAAGATATTAATAAGATCTTTAGAGACATTTAATCTTAATCCTCTAGCTGTTTTAACACTATTATCATTAAGGTAATTATAAAGGGTATACTTAAGGTTGTTGTTAATTTTATTAAAAGTATCCTTTGTTTAATTTTTATAATCTTACTAGAAGTTAATAAAGAGATTATGCCCTTTTCCTTCGTTAAGAATATAGTAGTTAATCGTATATACAATACAGTTATTAATCTGTTGTTTAGTAGCTATATTAACATTAATATTATTAACTAACTTAGTCTAATTAAAAGATAGAATTAAATAGTGCTTATAAAGTTTTTAGGGTAGGGTGCTCTTTAGAAGTTCTTTTCTATAAATATCCTTTTAGAGTTATTTATTAAAATTATTTATTTTTCCTTAGCTTAAAGACATTTTAGTGTTTTAGGCTTTATGTTTAGTACTAATTAAAGCAGTTGGCGTTGGTTCTCCGTGAATAATAGTAAAGATCTGGTTTTAATTATAGATAAGTAATAGTTAATAATAAGGGAGAAGATTTATAAGAGTTAAGTCTTCTTATAATTATAGACAATTTAATAGTTAACAATTTAAAGAAATAATCCTTTAGTTAGCATAACGTTAGAATTTCTTATAGTTATGTAAGTAAAAGCGTTTAGATAAGTCTCTTCTAGGTGTAACCTAACAAATCTGTAGTTATTAGCAACTACTAATTAGTGTTAGTAACGCTTAGGTTATAAGTATACTATAGTATAAATGTAGGAGGGGGGGTTTAATAATTAATTTATTTATATCTCTAAAAGAGGGGAAGAAGCAGGCTATAATGCAGAGGTATAGTGTTATGGCCACGGTACAGCCCCAGGTTATATAACCTATAATCCAGCCAATCAGAGTGCATGCATTCTGTGTGCAACCCACAATTCCTAGTCAATGCGGCGTATCCCTTCCATCATCCATACGAGCGATTCCGACACTAAGAAAAAAGGGCTATTTAAATAACTAGCTATTGTGTCCAGGGCTATTGACACCCTGGTACGGCGGCTGGCATAGCGGCAATTAAAATGCTAAAGGTTAGGTATAAATAATAAGAAGGGTCTTAAGAATATAACATTTTATTTAATTATAAGAAATTATAAGAAATTATATATATATTAGGTATCTTATTATTAAAAGAAAAGTAAAGAATAAGCTAAAAAGTTATTATTATTAATATTATCTAACTTTTATTATAGTTATAGCTATATAGAATTAAGTGCCTTAAATTAATTATTTTGATTAAATTAATTATTTTATTAACTATTCTATATATTAAACTATTTAATTAAATAATATAATATTATTTAAGAGTATCTTTTATCTAAATTTTATATAAAAATCTTATATTTTATTTTTTAGCCCTTTATATAAGAGCTATTATAATAGCCTCTTTATGTACAGACGTCTTTACTAAGCTTTGGTTATGGTTTTAGGTTAATATTGTTAGAAGGAGAAGACTATTAGGTTATAAAAATAGAAAAAAGGAGAGAGATTAAAAAATAAGCCTTTCTTAATAGCTAAGCTATTGCTTAATTATAACTTAGCTATATATAAAAAAAAATTTAAAAAAAAATTAAAAAAACTAATAAATATAAACTTTATATACTTATATTTATCTTTAATATTTAAGCTATAAAATACTTATATTATAGCTTTTACTTGATTAATAAGCTTAATTTTATAATATAATATTTTTTTTTAAAAAAGTAATAAATTATTAACTTAATATAAAATATTAACTTGAAAAGCTATTATTTATATAATTAGCTATAAACTTATTATAATATTAATGGTTTCACAGGGTACGATATACTGCAGCAATAACACAGGGGGGGTAACAAAGGTCTGATTTCTATTATAGTTATAATTATTTAAAGGGAAAAGAGGGGGATAATATAGAAGTATAGTGTTTTAGCTATAGTACTACCCTAGGTTATATAATATAGTAATTTAGCTAATTAGGGCATATGCATTATATATATAACCTATAATTCCTGGTTACTATTATATATCCCTTTTATTCTCTAGATAAGTAATTCTAATACTTACAAACTCTCTCTTTATTAAAAAAGAGAAATCGCTTTAAAACACGTAAAAAATCCATAAAAATTAATAAATAAGCAAAAATTAATAATATTATAATATATAAGAAATATTACCTAAATAAATAACTTTTCTTAGTCTAGAGCATCATTAAAGCCCCTTAAATCAATTATATTTAAATTTATTAAATTTAAACTCTTTATTACACGCTTAATTTAATATTAAATATGGTAGTGAATTTATCCTAAGTAGCTTTAACTTTAATGCTTAATACCGGTCTCTTTACCTAACCTTTTACTTAGATTTAAGCCTTATTCTTAGTTATAAAGGTCTTAAGGCTTCTATTTAGGGAGGCCTTTATTATTACATTAGTAAGGTTATTATTACTATTTATTTATTGGATTTCCATGATTTCCCTCTGCTTATATAACTGTTATAATGCTATAATATTAATTATAAGCCTTTTTTCCTTTATAGTACCTAATTTAATAATATACTTATATAATAAGAAAGAGTTAGTGCATATTATAATTAAAATATTTAGCTTATTTAATTAATTAGTAATAATGCTTAATATAATACTTATTATATAAGCAATATTAACTCCTTAGACTATTTTATATAGCTCTAATGCTAAGGTGCTTCTTATAACTCTTTTAGATTTTATAAAGCTATAGATTATAATATTGCCTATAAGCATGAATTTAAAGGCATTGTGATGGATTCGAGCTCGAAGCTCGGATCTACACAGCCGGAGAGCGGACGGCTTTATATAAGCAATATATAAGCGGTTTAAGCCCTAGTTATATATATAACTATAAAGGCAGGGTTACTAAAAGTAAATAAATCTTTTCCTTTTCTTTCTCTTTATAAATAATATTCTTATTTAAGTTACTAGCTCTGTAGTTGCATTCTAGCGAGACTATAACAGGCATTAACATTTTTTTCCTTATTACTAAGAATAATTATATAGCTAAGCTATAAGCTAAGGTCTTTATTATTTACAAAGGAGCTGTTAATAAAAACATAAAGAAAGGCATTTTCTAGTAAGAGAGGTATATAGCAAAGTCTATAGCTCTAATTATTAATTTGCTATTTAAGCCTCTTATTAAGCTTTATTATATTATTAGGTTCTGATTGTTAACTTTAAGCAGTAATAAAAAGATTATAAGAGGTTTTAAGTTAGCAGATAAGAACAATATATACACCTTAAGCCCTTTACATAATATATTAAGCTTAATTATCCTAGTTAACTTTTAATAGCTTTTTTTCTTATGCCCTTTATTATAGAAAGAAGGTATTATTATTAGCTTTACTTAAAATATAACCATTAAACATTAATAGTATTAATTTCTCTAAGTATTGTTTTAGCTTTACAAGGAATCCGGTATTTTTTAACTTAATTTCTTTATAATTAAAGAATTTAGTATTACTAAGGCCTAACGTGTTATTAGTTTGCATTCTAATAAGTCTAAAATAAAAGCTTTTTTTTAAAGAAATAAGGAGATATAAGTTATAGGTAAAAGTAATTATCTAAAGCTTTTAATAATAATAATTAAAATACATTAACTACTAATATATACCTACTTCCGTGATTTTATAAAGCGGCTTTATTATAACTATAATAATATCTAGCGGGTAAAGGTATATAATCTATACTAAAAGCTTTATAAGAATTATGTAATTAAGCTTTGTCTATAACTATACATATGCTTAGGTAATATCCCTTAACTAAGCCATAATGCCTTTTTCTTTTAATAATAAAGTAAGAGCAATAATAAGCCTCTGACTAGCTCTTTAAATTATTAGGGACTATATAAGAATAACCTTTTTCCTATGATTGCTATAGCCTTAAATAATATATTATGATTTTTTATATAGGGAATTAGTTATTTTACCTTTAATCTTATATATTATTTATAAACTAAAGAGTCTCTTACTTCTATGCTTTTAAGGGTTAAATTAAATAAATTTAAATATATTTCTTACTAGTAGAGCGTTAATCTTAGCCTTATTAGAGAGTTTAAATGGTTCTCTAGGCATAGTAATTTTTCCTTATATATAAAGGTTAATTATAAGTTAAAAATCGGCCTTTTCTTTCTTTATAAGGAAAACTTCTAGTTAAGGGTATTTCTAAGGTCTTCCACAGCCTCTTTATAGTGGATTTATAGGGTTATCAGGGGGAGTCTCATAAATAATTTTATTAATCTAGTCTAGGTTATTTAGGCCTATGCCTTGCTCTTCTTAGGAGGTTAAAGTTATTTTTATAGCTTTCTTATTTTAAGCTTCGTTATTTTTATAAGAAGTCTCTGTTTCTAGTAAAATAATATATAGCTTAATAACTATAAATCAAAA
>AFQZ01000548.1:0-32714 GCA_000222935.2 Aciculosporium take MAFF-241224 | reverse complement strand
TCCTGGTCGTGGACCTCCTGGTCGTGGACTCCTGGTCGTGGACTCCTGGTCTTGGACATGGAGACCGGGGGGTGGCATGTGGGAACATGGGAGGGCGTGGCAGTAAGAGTCCGTAGCACCAGATACCGAGAACCCGGTACCTGCCTACCTGCTCCCAGGTACCTACCGCCAGGTACTTCTTACCTAGCAAAAGGTTGGCAATCCAAGCCCTCCGTCGACGCAATCGATGCAGACCACCTCGATAACCTCCCGCCTTGCCTATGCACTCTCGTGCCGTGTCTCTTGCCGACTCCTCGCTGCCTTTGGCGCCGTCATGCATGCGGATAGCCGCCAAAGGGGCTGCTGCGCGCCCTGTCACGTCCCAGTGAACGCTTACATGTGGCCACGGGGGATGAGAACATCATCATCTCGGCTTTCCAGGCTTTTCGCGTTTGTGAGGCTGTTGAGGCTCTGGGACCTACACTGGAGTGCCTTGTGTGTGTTCAGTACGTTACCCCCTTTTTTTTTTTTTTTTTTCCTTTTTGCCCTTTGTATGTGTGTGTGTGTGTGTGTGTGTGTGTGAGTGTGTATGTGTCTGTCGAATAGATTGCATGCATGCAGACATTACATTACGTGCGTGTTCTGGCACAGAAACAACAACCGCTTCTCATCCTCGGTCATCGCACAAGTCAGAAAGTCCGATAGTCGGGGTCCAATTCTTGGCAAAAGGTGCTGGCGGCGAAAGAAGAGCCCAAAAGGAGACGGAGAAAGGGGGATGGGCTTCTGGACGAATAATTTACAAGTCAAGGAACGTTGAATTTCACGAACGTGGCGCTCTACCTTGAGAAGAAAAACGGGGTCGACCAAGATGAGGCTTTCGCTTCTCCTTGCAATTCACAAGATTGTTCTACTGTTGTGGATGGTGACTTCAGACTGCCGGTTCAAAATACGTAGTGTCTGGATTGCTTTGAATTTTTGGTGCCGAGGAAGCCGTTGCTGCTCTGTACAAAAAAAAAAAAGAAAAAAAAAACCAAATCCAGCAAATGAAAGCGAATCCAGCAAAAAATACCAAATCCAGCAAATAAAAGCGACCAAATCCAGCAAATAAAAGCGAATCCGCTCGTCAAGGCCACCAACAAATACGGATTTGGGTCTCGGCCGAGATCATCCTGTCTTGGCCGCACCTTGTCAAGACATAAAATTCGCCGGCAACTCCTGGTGACCAGACCAGATGGTTTCCATCTCGCAGACCTCAGGAGCCAGGACCGCGGGGGAAGGTTTTCCCCCCACTTGACAAGAAGAGCAGACCCATGGTGGGAAAAACGCGTGGGTGAGTGCAGCGAAGAAATGAGACTCCTGGCTCGGAAGTCGGACAATAGCGAGGACAATGCCAAAAGACAATAGAGCCTGGAGGGCATAGGCTAAATTGCCCTTCTCGACATGTCAAGACCGAGGGACCCCCCTCCACTCCCCGCCGGTAGAGGACATCCAATGGCACTCGGACCACGGCACCATTGCAAACCGGGACGGCGACGTGCCGGGCGTCAGCAGGGAAAACAGCAAGCACGGTGGTGTGGATGCGCGAATGGGAGATGGGAGCCTTGGGAGAGAGGATGGGCGTGGCGATGAAGGGGAAATCAGGAGCCAGGGCGATCCCCCACGCTTCCTGCTCAGGCTCGCAATCATCGGATTCCAAATTTCAGGTTCCGATGACGGCCGCAGGTACCTGGCATCTAGTTGCGGACCGAGAGAAATGAAACGGGGAAAGGGCATGCCTTGCGCCTGCTGGACGTCGTCGTCTGGTCATGCCGGGTTGCTTTGATGCCATGCCGCCCCGTGGGCGTCCTCGTCGCAGCCGAGCCCGAGAGGATGGCGTGCGGAATGGACGAGATCCGTTGGTGGGTGTCTGAAACTCTGATTAGCTGACTGCGGTCTGTTGAGGTCGTCTTTTTAAGAAAAAAAAAAAAAAAAAAAACGACCCTGGCGGCCATCTTTCACAGCGCAGTGAGGAGACTGCTGGACCGGACGGTAGTCTCAGACGGGGGGGGGGGGAGGCCTAGATCATTCCCGCATCGGTCAGGTCCATCCAGAGTCGAGAGAGATCATCCATTGACGGCTAGCTCGTGCCGATCTAGGTGGTCTACGAACGAGGGCTGCTACAAAGAGTACGTACCAGGTAGAAACGGCACAGATGAGTGGTTCGTCCAGAAACAATGGTCAAAAAGGGGCGCGCTGACGTTGAGCCACCAGATGCGTTGAGCGTGAGCATGGACCCGTGAAGACGACCCGAATGGGAGCGTTCATGAGGATCGAACCGGTGAACTAGCGTCTGCATTCTGTCTCAACTTGGACCAGCTGGGCGCATTGTGTTCCCCCTGGCGGTCACCAACATGTTCGCTCCTTTTGGTGTCGACGTCGGGCCTTCCTCTGGCTTGAGAGCTGGCCAAGTCTGGTACTGGTTCCGCTCAAACCCATACCGTAAAGGAAATCAGAAACGGGTTTCGATTTTTGGGAGGGGCCGGCTCCCCCAGGCCTTCGCACTGCCAGCTACTCTGACCATGGCCATTCGCCCTCCATGTATCATGTACAGCACATTCTGAATGGCGGACGGTGTACATGGACGAAGCAGTGGCTCGGATGTGTGCAACACATACTGTAGCCATGTTCAGTCTACATCAGCCTTCCGCTGAAAGTCGGGTGCCGATGGAATGCTGCAAAGGTAGTATTACCTCGGCTCTTGCGAGGTTTCGTCTCTCAAGCACACAGGAGAGTCTCGTAGTGGGCAACGGTCTACTCCCTTCTCGGGCAGACGACTCACACGGAGACGGCACCACGACTGATCGAACCCGACAATGGATTAGGTATCGGGCGAGTCAGTTCCATCATGACGGCTTCAAGAACATCATGGTGCAAAAAAATGTCATCATCGTTGACGGAGCAACTCCATGCAAATTCAAGTAACGGAACATTATTGTGCGGGCACAGCCGTCGGCGGAGAAATTCCGTTGCAGGTTTGCCGAAATGAGAAGGGAGCAGCCAAAGCAAGCCGAATGACGCAACAAATGGTCCACTTGCTGCGCAGGTCATGCATGATACGTTCTTGTTATTGCACAGACGGTTTGCAGAACGCAGGCATGCCCCCGTTCTCTTTCTTGTTCAGAAATATCCCAACCACAAATCTGTCAATTTGCAAAGAGGGCGGGGACAGGCAAAAAAAAAAGGGGGGGGGGGGGGGGCTCTGAAAAGGCGCTCATTAACCCCATGACCGGGGATACCAGCCGGCTCACTCGCAACCAGCTTTATGACAAGGATTCATGTGGAGAAAAAGACGAGGATCAGAGGGGGGGGAAAACGCAAGTTGGCTCCGAGGAACACCACCTTTGGCCACACCCCACACAGCGTCTAGTGGCCCCGCAGAGCCAACCAGTCATGAGCGACGGTGTCAAAAAAAAAAAAACCCCGACCGGGACGAACCGAGCTGTCGGGATACGCTAGCAAGGGACACCACCGCTCGGATTGGCCAGTCATGGTTTCGAGCCCCTGCTCGGCCCAATAGGCGTCGGCTCCGGAAGACGCCAAGCAAGCAAAGAAGCACCGGGAAGAAAAAACCTGGACGCGCGTTTTGAAAAAATGTGAATGGACTGAACTTGAGTGGGCTATGGAGCCCCTTAGGCGAAGTGCCCGCCGTTCGAAGCACACCCATGGCAGCGCAGCACGTTCTCATCGAACAAAGAAAAACGAGCGAGAGAGAGCCAGGAACCCCCTGCGGAGAAGAAAAAGAAATCGGTTCCGGATGGGGCGACGGTGGAACAGAAAGAGCAAAAACGTCGCCATGAGCAGGTGACCGCCACACCACCCCATGGCGTCGTTGCCAAAACGTCTTGTTGGCTGACTAGCGATTGCTGGCCGATGGCATCAATTTTCAAAATGCCGGGGGCATGTCGAAACACATACATGCCTACTCGTTCGAGGCGAGAAGGGTGCCGACAACAGCGTGAGCCACGCGCGCTCAAAAACCCAACACGACTACGCTGTGCTCTTACATGAGGAATCCTAATGCTCGACTCGGACTTGTGTGCATAGCGTACGTACCTTGACTCCACAAAAGCAACCACACACGAGGCCACAAATTCTGCACACCTCCATAGATCCGTGGCCTGGAATAACGAACGACGGCCTGGCCCATTTCCACGCTTTCCCCCCCTCCTGGATGAATACTATGGTCGTTCGTATCCGACTTCTGTTCTTCTTTCCCATCACAGCCGTTTGCATAACAAGGTAAACAAAATTCACATCGCCCGGGATCAGATCATGGTAGCAATCACATCTCCCCTCTGTCGCTATTTTTCTCGTCACGGTGAACCAAGCCTTTTTTTCTCGTCTTAACCTCAAAGTGTTTCCCAGTTTGTGTGAACCGTTCTGGTGGTGGAGATTGTGTCGCCACCCCCTTCTTTCGCCAGGCTCTGAAAGAGAGGAAAAACAAGAGCCCCGTTTATCCGCACGCTTTCGTCGATTCCTGCAGAATTAGACCCGCGCAGGAACATTCGTGCTACCGGCAGTTTGGAACGAAACTCGATGGACGAAAAAGATGACGGCCCGGCGCGAAAGCGCTTAGGCACGTCCAGACACTGGCTCGATACGCAATGCTTGTACAAGAAACGCATGCAATCACGTTACAGCGGTCGACAATAGCTCAATGATTTTGAATGCGTGTGGCAAAGGGGTGGAGGGCCCATGGTTCAAAACTCTTGTCATTGGATCCGCTGACGACGTGTGCTTCTTTTGATTTTTTTCGTCTCCATTCATCGTCGCAGAGTCGGACCGTTTTTTGCAATAGACTTGTTGAAGCGCCTAGTAGGGGGACACTCTTGTCAGAAAACTCTAAAATGTGGCTCTGTTATTTCTCATGGCTTCTTTAGCGCGGTGGCGGTACTCGTCTGGATGAGCCGTCTGGGCGCCGGACGGGGAATTCGGTTCGTTTCGATAACCACCCACCTGCTTCAAGAACTCTCATTGACATTGCCCGAACCCCTTGCCCGAACCAAAGTCACTCATTCCCGTGGGAAGATGAGGAGAGGATCCCATTGGTGCAACGAGGGTTTGAGGTCGACTTGCGGCCAGTGCAGACAGCCTGTGGGCCAAAAGGACCCCGGACATGCTCGAGCTCGAGACCCAAGAGTCAAAGCCGTCCACCAGTCAAGGAAATACGATCAATGCCCGAAGATCCCACCTCGACCAGAGAGGAGAATCTGTCGTATGGACCCTGAGGTATGCTCCCTTTGATGAAGCCGGGGACCCGGGATACCCAAGCAAGCAAGCCTAACAGCATGCTGTCGTCGGTATGTAAACCTCCTTCCGACCCCCTCCACACCCCGAGTCTCTGGAGTCTAGACAAAACAGCTGCAGGGTCTGGTCGGTTGATTGCTGTCCGCCCAATTGGCTCATGGAAAGCGTCAAGGTGGTTTGGGTGGCTTTTGTCATCACCCCCCTCCTTCCCCTTCGTCAAGCACGGTCCTCATGGCAGACTGACACGATGCGTGCTTGTCATTTTCATCTCACATCGAGAGCTTGCCCAGCTCTTGGTCCGCGGATGGACTCCACGCTCCCTCCATTCAACGCCCGTTCCCACACATGCTGCTTTCGAGAGCTGGGATTTGTCCATGTCCACGAGTACACGAACTGCCAAGGCGAACTAGTAAAGAAAGAGTCGTTTGCCTGCCACGAAAACAGAAGCTGCGGGGACAAAGGCCATCTTCATCTTCGGCAATGATGAGGTCATGCAGGGGCAAGTTGACGATTTACAAAAAAAAAAAAAAAAAAAAAAAAAAAAAGCTGCCTGATGGAGCAGCTGTCTTGCCACCTTCCTGCCCACGAGGATTCCAAGTCGGCTGCCGGCATCTACATGTACTTCGCGCGGCAAATGGGTTCTGATGCCCACAAGGTGTCCATTGGTGAACCTTTTTCTCATCCATTCATTCACCAGAAAGGGGACTCCGTCTTCCCGTGCCCACAAAGAGGAGGGGGGAAGAAAAGAAGATTCGACGGCCAGCTCTCGTTGTGCTTGGGACACATTGTTTGGGGTATAATATGAAAACCTCTAGTGGGCCACGGAAGCCACGGGAGGCAACGGGAGCCACGGGAGCCACGGGAGCCAAACCCCGAGGGCAACATGCCGTGCTGGCTATTTTCCCACAAAAATTCAAGGCAGAGGGGAAGGGGTGGCCAGGCAGCCGTCTTGTTTTCAGAGCTGCACATGCTTCTTTGTGCTTGGCGCAGTCATGGGAATTGCTGATACATGCGCCTCAAGGTCATGGACTCCTGATTATTGGAAAAGACACAGCAAGCTTGTACATTCTGGGGAGAGAATAGAAAAGACCTCGCAGGGTTCACAGGAGTGGCGTCCTTTGGTGTGGGTGTGGTGGGCACTGGGTAATCACCAGGGTTCTGATCGAGTGTGCAAGCTTTTCTCCCACACAAAAACTGGAACACCCAATAACAACACCTCATTCGACGGTGAATCGTCTGTATTACCCCATTGATTGTTGTTTTCCGACGCTGTTGAAGGGATTCCGCGTATGCAGTTCCGATGAAAAATGAGAAGAGCATTGGCGAAGCCGCGAGGGAACAGGGGGCGGAATGCAACCTATTGTACAAGGCGACCGACAATGAATGCCAATTTCATCCATGCCTTTTCAACGCCAGGATACAGAGAAGCAAACATCGACTGTGATGACAGCGCCGTTGTAGCGGCCATGTAGATGTACGCCGGCACTGCGTAGCGCCGCGGAGCAACATCCCCGTCTGGACTTGATGGACTCCACGTTCGTCATTGCCTGAATTACCAAGGCATCCTTCCGCATGCCATACTCTCCTCTTCTCTTGAATTTCCTTCAGTCCTAAAAGCGACTCGGAGCACGACCCACTGTTCCTTTCTACACAGCACGCACAGCCTTTGGCAAGGCGAGTGTGTGTCGGATGCTCTTCCTGGCGGTCGCTCATGACAGAGCAGAAAGCGCCAGAAAAAGAAAGCTTGGCCCACCGAGTTTTGGGATTGGCCATTGTAGCCCCTCGGAGAGGAGGGTTCCAGCGTAGCTATTGAGAAAAGTGTCGTTTGCTCCTTTGATTCACTTGGCTAGTCCATGCGTTGATGTACTTGATGTTTCCAAGAAATGTAGAAGGCCACCAAAGGCCAGGTCGCGCGGTTGGGAACCAGCTCCAAACAGCTCACACAGCTTGCCATGCTCAACCGGTGTCAAGCAGTCGGTCGCTGTCTTGTCCCGTAAGCGGAAAGAAAGCCAGAAGTCGGCCTTGTCAAGTCAATTGGACTTGGCCGTCCATTTGCTACTAAACCAAACCTTCCAGGACATCAAATTGATGCAGGGACAACGTACCGAACACGATTCAAGCAGCAAATGGTCCAACATCAAGCTCGCTGCCGTGTAGTTCAATGAGGTGAAGTTTTGCGTATAGAGCTCATCTCCTGGAGTATCAATGTCCAGCCTCTCATCTTCTGATTCTCTTCACTCTTTCCAAAACCGGCGAATGTGGCCTTTAGCAAGTAAGAAAACATATCACCCCCCAATACCATGCTGAAAATTTCATGACAAATAGCTTGCCACAGCATCGAGACACCCTTTTCACCGGGGTAAAATAGCTTCGGAGAGTAGCTCGGGAAAAATTGTGTGGGCTGAACGAACGTCCGTGGGAGAATCAGCGTTATGACCACGCCCACGCCCCCTTTCCTTCTCAACAAGAAAGGTCCAAGGTCCCACCCTGGGGGCCAGATGCAGCGCCTTTCACAGGATCCCGACGAAGCCTCCTCAGAGCCATCCCAAAGAGTTTGATTTCGCCCAGCGACTAGACCCAAAGCCACCGTGATGAGGGAAAACCGAAGGCCTTGTCGACAAAGGCCGCCACTATCATCAACCCCTGAAACATGACAGCGCCTAGGGACTCCGCGGGAGGGTAGGGGCACCAAGGCGGGCAAGAAGAGAATTTGATCCATTTCTTTTCGGGGCCGAGATATAGATGATTTGGGCAAGCTTGGATTATCATTTTTGACAAGTAGCGTTTTCCTGCGCTATTGAATGTATGCACTTGTAGGATGGCAGGCTTCTGGTTAGCCGCAATACGCCATGCTTTGGTATGCTTCTCCATGATTAACCTTTCTCGCATCTTTAATCCGCAATGGTTTGGATTGATCGAGATTGCACAACATGAAGATGAAGGTGACGGTACGAATCATAATAGGAGGCCTGCAACTATGTCCACGGCACCGTGGCAAAGGGGGTTTTGCACACTCAGTCGATCCGGGGCGAATTTGACAGCCTCGGGTCATGGTGCTCGTCGCAGCCACGGATCCGTGCTCGCGTTTTATCAGCACGAGCCTGTCATTTTCGTAAATAGTAATAAACTCGATTTTGTTCTGCATGCTCGCAATGGTGAGTGGTGTCAGTCTGCCTTGTTCCTCGTATGTACGAGGCAGGGAATTGGCAGCTGGCCAGGTATGACATAGCCTTGCCACCCTCTATGGTTCGTTGAACAGAGCGACAACTTTTTGTCCTGGTCCGTGGTCTGTTTGGCGAAATTTTCGACACACTTCTCTGAAGAGGATCATGGAAAGGACCTGCCTGTTCAAGAAAGACGTAGAGTCAAATGCTCATCAGTGTGATGTCTGGTGCTTCCGACGTTCCAGGTTTTGCTCGTACGAGAGCACAGCCGACATCAAAGACATCTGTGAACTGCTTGGACTATTTTTCTGTGGCATCGCGTTTCCTGGAAATTGACAGGAGGGGGGAGGAATTGTCATGGCCAACTACAGTAGGTCCTTCCCTTGGCAATCATGGCAAGGAGTGTTCTTTCCCTCGATGTGTGTGGTGCAAGGGAGGCAAGACCAGCCAGGCAAGAGCCGTGAATACAGTACCTTCCTGCACGGGAGATGACCAGATAATGAGGAGCCTGCCAGATCTCTACTTGGCAAGGACCAACTAGTAGGTACTATTGCATGGCATCATCAAGTACCTATTTAGTAGGTACTATTGCATGGCATCATCAAGTACCTATTTAGTAGGTAGGTGTACCTGATGCGTCGTTGCCCAGACCTGTGGCGCATCACTCTTTTTCAAAGACGGCAGAACAACATGAAGAGATGGATGATGTCCTTTGCAAGGCGAAACCATGCAGATAGCAAAGACACCTTTGCCCTCCTCACCAGCTGCACCTTCCGCAACAGTTGGCGGTTGATAAGGACAGCTAGACATATATTTAATGTGCTTGATTCATCATTCTTTCCCTATCGTAAAAACTACCTACCTAGCCATGCGTATCCAGACACTCGCACTCGAGATGTCAACATCCTTTTTGTTCAAAAACACTGAAAAAAAAAACACTAAAAAGAAAACATAGCTTCATGACACAATCATCCAGAAGACGTGGTATAATTTTTCCCTTGACGGACATAGAAAAAAAAAAAAAAAAAAAAAAGCCAGAAGGGAAGAAGAGCAGAAGTAAATCTGATAAGCCAGGAGAGCAACTCTGTGCCCAGGGTAACCAGGCCCCGTGCTCCTTTTCCATCATCTTCACGTTAAATGAGGCGGGCGCGGGTGCGTATGTTGTCCAATTACGCTATTCCCTCCTGATCCGGTGACAAAAGGCAGATCTGAACCTAACAATCGCTGTTGAATAGAAGAAAAGCAAGCCGTAAGAGAATTCGTGCCTTTTGTTCATGGGTTCGATGCAGACTGACGAGGAGTGTACCATATGTGTCGATCACGCCGTAAGACTAGTATGCATTTTATATGTCAAGCCAAGCCGGGGGTGGAAAGGAAGAGAAGAAAAAAAGGAGGAAAAAAAAGGAAGAAAAAAAGGAGGAAAAAAAAAATTGATACAGAGCACAAACAAAGATAAGAGAAGAAAAAAACGGATCTCGAAGACAGATTCTTCTGATAAATAAATATTAAAACGACTGCAACAACATTCTCGCCATTATTTGCCCAATGTCGGCGCCCGTTTCGGTCGGCGGCACAAAGCAAGTTTTGTATACAATCATCTCGTCATTCTTGGACAAAAATCTCGTGACACGTCGTCAGGTAAACTCCGATCCTTTGCGCATGGACTAAGCCGCCGGAGAAGACGCCCTGATAGAAAGAACATGGGTGAAATCACGAGGCAAGAGGCAATGGTTCGTGGCCCAGGGCTCGGGCCTGTTTTCTTCGCAGAAACCGACTTCTTATGCGCCTTCTAGAGGGGCCACAAACGTTCCCGCATAGTTGAGGTCAACCAACTCATCGAGCATCCAGTTTTGAGCGCCGAAAAAGTCGTTCGTCTCGGCTCCGTATTGCAAGGCTCCAATCATGGGATTCGGGCCCGCCGTGGCTGTTGACAGCCCAGCGACAGCATTGGGTGTCAGAGAGCCATTCGCGTTCAGCATATTCGAAGTCGGCAGGGAATGGGGGGGCATGAGGGTGCTGTCAAGCTGCGTGGACGATGAAGAGGACTCGTTCGCCATATCTGGATTATTGGGCAGTTTCATGCCTGGGCGGTCGGGGGAAAAAAAAATAAAAAAAATCAGGGGTTAGTGGATAGCTAAAGAAAGATCGGTATCGGTTTTGATTGTCAACTCACTTTCAGCGGCTCCCCTGCCTGCAGTCTGAAATTGATCCCTCCATCGCCATACCGAGTCGAAAACAAGACTCATGCTGTGGCGACAACGAACTTTGAGCTGCAAACTGTCATCCATCTCAATTGCCGCCTCATCATCGGGATTGTAAGCGTTATTCCGACTGTCCAGGCGAGCACCATTCCACATTTGCACCATCAGCTCGGCCAATCTCCACTGCAAGTCGTTGTGAACCACGCTCGTGGCGCGAATGGCCTTGACGGAGTGGTGGAACAGTGACCTTCCGCGGTCAAAGTCGATGGTTTTGCAAAAAAAGGACCTCATCAGCTTCAACAAGGTGAAGCCGGCAGCCACAAGCATTTGCTGCAGGTAGTTTGTCGCATAGAGCAAAATGGTACCACGAACGCTGTCGCGGGGTGACGTCACCTTGTCGACTTCAAGCAGTTCATCCAAAAAGCTGCTCGCCGCTCTCCAAAGGCCCATCAGATCGTCCATGTAACCGGGCGTTTTGCTGGAATCGAAGAAGCCAGCTAATCGCATGTGAAGCGCGGCAGCACGCAGGTGCAGATTGACGATTGGCCCGAGTTGTTGCGACATGATGGAGGCCTGCAATTCACCATAGTCCCGACGATAAACTCGCATCAGCATCGCCCGATGTTCGTCTCCTGCTACTCCTCTGGGGTCGCTAGCATTACTATACATCTCCTTGGACACCTTGTCGCAGAAGCGCTCGATCTGGAGTCGCGCCTCGAGGTCGGTGGACAGATGCAGTGCAGGGTCATCGCCCGGCCGCAGAGCCAAGGTCCAGTCGTAAAGCGTCGACGCAGGCTGGCCATAGCCCGTGCCGACGTTTTGTGCGACAATGTTGCAGACTGCCCAAGTAGTGACTCGATCAGCCAACTGCTCCTTGTTCAGCTCGAGCGACACTCTCGAAAAATCCCTAATATGGTTTGGTCGGTGGAGCCCAATGCCAGTTGCCGTCTTCATCATGACGCCGCAGAGGATATGAGTCGGGTCGGAGGCTGTGGTGCTCGTGGGCAAAGGCCAGGTGCAGAGCAGGCACATGGCTTTCACGACGTTGTAGTTGCTGGGTACCTCGCCAATCGTCGTCCACAGGAAGCGCGTCATGGGTCCTGACAAGTTGGTCAGAAGGTTGGGACAGTCCAGCGGACTGAAGCGGCGCGCCGCAACGGCGATGATGGACCAGAACAGCAAAGGGTGCTGCGTATTGTATTGATCGGGAGGCTGTTGCGGGTTGAGAAAGGGCAAAAACGGGTGGTAGTAGGCGAAGAACTCGTTGAACAGGTGTGTCACATTGTCGTCTGTCAATCGGACGCCTTCCAGCTCGTATGAGTACTGTGGCACAGTGTATGCGCCCCCTCGCTTTAGATGAAGCAACGAAGATACGGCCTCGTCAGAACCCATGAGGGAAGGGTTGCGGGTGTGCGTAAAGGTTGCTGTGCTGGGAGCCACGGGAGAGGTCATGTCCTCGTCTTCGTCGGGAACAAAGCCTTGGGCCTTGGCTCGTGCTATATTGCGCCGCAGGTGCTCGATTTCCTTTTCCATTTCGGCATGCTTCGAACGCTTGCCCACGCGCTTGAAATTCGACTCGATCTTGCAGTCGAGTTTCAAACGATTGCACCGCGAACAGCTTTGAAAGGGTTCTTGCACGACGTCGCACCGCAGCTACATTTTTCAGTGTCATGGAATCATCAGCGACCGATGTACGTCTGGTGCCGGGGACCGATTGAGGTTGAATGTTTTTGTGTTGTTGACATTTGCGTCGACCGTCGCACGCCTCCTGATCCGGGGAAAAGGCGGAGAGGAGACCGGACTCTTGACTCACCTTTTGCTGCCTGCATTCATTGCAAGCTCTCTTGACACCAGGCTGGCGCTTCTTATCATGATCGCCGTGATCGCCTTGGTCGTCGTCTAAAGCACTCCCCGGACTGCTCTCGTGCGTGCCAGCGCCGCTCCTCTTACGTTTCGGGCCACCATTTCCATGACGAGAGCTCGCCGGACTCGTGGGGCTCACAGGCACCCCTCCACGGGCGACAATTGGAGACGCGTCCATGCACCTGCGAAGGGCGGCGACTTAATCAAGGCCACCGCAAATTCAAAAAGGGAAAAAAGCCGACAGCCGGGGACACGCGCGAGAGGTTCGGTGAGAGGCGGGAGCCCCGGTGCCCAAGAAAAATCGCCGGAGCACGTGGCGGGGCACTTGCACGGAGTGTCCTCTTCGGTCGCGCAGGAAGCAAGGAACTTCAGCATCAGTATCATGAAGCGGCGTGTATTTCTCCAGGCCAACGAAGCGAATTGGCCGGCCGGTGGTAGGCAGACGCTCCAGCAAGCAACGAAAGGAGCAAAGGCCAGGAGCGCCGACCACGGAGGCAGTTGGAGACGTATGTATGGTGGATAAAGCAAGAGAAAAAAAAGAAGGAAAAAAAAAAGGCCGGCTGGAATTCAGGGCGGTGGAGGACAATTGGCCCCAAGACTTGCCAGTCAAACAATTGAACAAAGCAGTCACGGCGACTCGAATGGTTCGTCGCAGCCACCGGCCGTTGAAGCCGGGAGCGGGGGAACTTTCAATGTGTCGCCTGGCCTGTGGAAAAATTGCCAATGTGGGTGGGTGAGTGGGGTTCGCCATGTGTGGACATTGGCGTAGGGACCCTTTGGTTGGCCCGCCTCCCTCAGACGGAGCTCACGTGGTGCCTTCAGGAATCCACCCCATTCTTGGGGAAAGCGCGCTAGTGCATCCCGTCACCATCCGCCCCCCCCACGGAGATTTTTTTTCTTTTTCCTCCTTCCCTGCTGGTAGTGAGTCAAAAAAAATTCTGCAGCATGTACAAACAAAGAACACGACTACCACAGTGTACACTGACACGAGTCAAAGTCAAAGCAGGGCACGTCCTTTCTTTTTTTTTTTTTTTTTTTTTTTTTTTTTTTCCCGCCTCGAGGCTGGTGATGGACGGGGATGCTGTCCATGGCCAAGCCAGGGCGTATGGAGAGGCTGGGTTTTCAGCACATGTACAATAGAGATCAATACAACATGAAGCACGACTACGGAAGTTCTAGAGTCGCATCACCCCGTTTTTACTGCACCCTTGAAGCCTCATCATCTCTACTCGTCTCTGGTTGACCCTACGACGCCTCTATCTATCTACATGTGTATATTGATTCCGCAGCTTCTCCATCTGCTCGCCAGCCCTGCGCACTGTGCAATCTCCTCTTCCCTGCTCCCAGCCACGTTGTCGCGCCGGCTGTCCGCCCACCCGCATCACCAGGTTGCCCCGCCGATCCCCCTACTAAGCACCTGCAGTGACTGGTCACTGGAGTCCTGGACCATGTCGGTGCGACGTCGGCCCACATGCAATCGTGGACGGACGGCTGTCAACACTGCCAACGGTCGGGGTGAGGACTGGGCACACGATCTGACTTTATTTGCACAGTCTTTCGAGACTTTACTCAGCCAGCCTCGTCATCGATGAGCCCATCTCCACGGCCAAGGCAGAGGTTCGATATGTTCTGCCAGCGGACCAGCCTCAATTCGGTACGTGCCTTTCTCGTCCTCGTCACGTCACCATCACCGCCGGCCCCAATCATTTCCAACTCTTTCCTGCTCACTTGGCTCAAGAAACGGTCCGCATCAACACTGCCGACGTGGCTCAACCGTTCCTAAATGCCGACACCCGTCCGAGCTCTCTCAGCCATGATCAGAGGCACGGCAAAGGCTCATTATGGATCAGGGATGAATGAAAGCCTCGACGCTAACATCATGCTTCTGCATTACATATGTACGTACCCCGCTCGTACATTGTAATCCGAGTCGAGCCATGCGGTGAGCGTTGTTCCGTGAATTTGAAACACCATGTCTCAACGATTCTAACTCTATTAAAACTCGCAGCCCACCACTCAATTGTTTGTGCGATATAAGCCCAGGTCCTTGCAATATATCAGATGAATGCAGTTATCAGAGCCAATCCTTGAAAAGAGCGGGGCTGGTGTGCTGTTTCCTGTTTTTAATACCTGCCGTCAACAACGATCGTCAAGCGACGGAGGAGCCAACAGGTAAACAGATACCAGGCAAATGTATGGTCAATTGATTGGAATACCTTGAAAAGAGCGGGGCTGGTGTGCTGTTTCCTGTATCTAATACCTGCCGTCAACGACCATCGTCAAGCGACGGAGGAGCCCACAGGTAAATAAATAGATACCAGGTAAATATCCCTTTTTTAAGATGAAATCATACGTGCACTTTCTTTCCTAAAATTTCTTACAAAGCAGGCTCATCGAAAGATTTTTTCCCTTTCCAAAGAAGGTGTCCCTTTGCTGCGCCAAAAAATTTTGTTTTTCAAAAAAAAATCAAAAATATCGCGCGACTCTTTGCGCAAGAGGTTTCCCCAAGACGAAACCAGCCACCATGACCACAACTACCGTTGTGCCGCTCGTCATCGACGGCCAGGACTATGTCCCGGCAAAGTCCTTCGACGTCAAGTCTCCGGCCACGGCACGGGTTGTGTACAAGGGCAGCGGTGCTTCCGTAGCCAATGCCGCCAAGGCTGTCGACGCAGCCGCGGAGGCTCTCAAGACATGGCGTAGGACTACGCCCCAGGAGCGCCAGGATATTCTTCTCAGAGCCGCCGAAATCATGTCCCGGCGTCATGACGAGTTGGCCAAGTACCTGGTAGACGAAACTGCATCGGCTTCGGAATGGGTACTTTTCAACCTCAACCACACTGTCAGATTGTTAAAAGACGTTGCTGGTCGCATTCCCGCATTGGCTGGATCCTTCCCTGCCACTGCGGACCCTGGCCGGGGTGCCATTATCTTGCGAGAGCCCTATGGCGTCGTGCTATCCGTCTCCCCTTGGTACAGGCTACCCTTCTCATCTGATTCGAGCAAGTTCTCGTGACCGGCTTCGTCTAACACAGGTCACAGGAATGCCCCATATGTCCTCGGTGCCAGAGCGGTTGCCTTCCCCATCGCGGCCGGAAACACGGTTGTGCTGAAGGGGTCTGAACTCTGCCCCAAGACCTTGTGGGCACTCGTGGACGTGTTTCGAGAAGCTGGGCTACCAAGGGGCGTGCTAAATCTGATTGTTCACGACACGTCCGACGCCTCGGCCGTTACATCGTCGCTCATCGCCCATCCCCATGTCAAGAAGATCAACTTTACCGGCAGCAGCCACGTGGGGCGCATCATCGCCCAGCAGGCAGGGGAGCAGCTCAAGCCGGTTTTGCTGGAGCTCGGCGGCAAGGCTCCCGCCATCGTCTGGGAGGACGCCGACCTGGACCTTGCTGCGCACCACTGCGCTCTGGGCTCCTTCATCCACAACGGTCAGGTCTGCATGTCCACCGAGAAAATCCTCGTCCACAAGGCCGTCGGGGGCGCCTTTCGGCAGAAATTCGCCGCCGCCGTGGCCGCCATGTTCCCAGCCGACGGCGAAGCTCCTGTTCTCATCAACGGCGCCGCCACGCAAAGGGTCAAGAAGCTTGTTGCAAACGCGACGGAGCGCGGTGCCACCATTCTGCACGGCGACGTGAATGCGCACGAGAGCAGCAGCACGAGACTGCGGCCCATTGTCCTCGACAATGTCAGCACCGACATGGACATCTACAAGACGGAGTCTTTCGGGCCGACTGTATCCGTCATGGACATTGAGTCGGAGGAGGAGGCCATCGACATGGCCAATGACACCGTGTACGGGTTGACGGCGGCCGTCTTCACGCAGGACTTGCGACGAGGCCTGCGTTTTGCGGAAGCGATTGAGACGGGGGCGGTTCACATCAACAGCATGACTATGCACGACGAGGGCGTTCTTCCGCACGGCGGTGCCAAGGCCAGCGGTCACGGACGCTTCAACAGCACCTTGGGACTGGAGGAGTGGACAAGGACCAAGAGTGTCACGTTTGACCGCTAGTTTGTATAAACGGTTACCATGTCGGGGCCTGGGAGGAGAGGGGCTGCCGTCTCGCGTTTTTTCTCCTCCCCCTTGAATCAATTTTGAAGATGGCGGTGACTGCAGCGTATCTCCAGGCACCAGACTGGTCATCCCCGGAGCATTAAGCAATGATGATAAGGTCGGCTTAGCAAGGGGTTGTATAAGATGTAAGGGTTTGCCTCTCGCCGCGAGGAATTCCTAGCTGCTGCTGGGGGACATGCACCCTCTAGAGACCCGAATGGATTGTTTAGCGCATCATCTAGATTGCCCCGCCCCCTCTCTCTTATTCCTCTCTTCTCTTCTCTTGTCTTCTTTTTATTTTTTTTATTTTTTTAAAAAAAAAATACGTTCATCTCTTCCTTCCCCCTTGAAAGTCGGTCCATGATCCATACCACACCAACCCACCCACCTCTCACCCCCGCGCGCCAACAAAAACAAAAAAACGCCCATACGGCCATGCAACCCCTCCGTTAAGCACCAATCCAGCATCATCCCCAAACAAACGCCCGCTCATCCGGCTTGGCTTCCCACTCCCCCCTGTGCCCAAGCCTCCCTCTGCCGTCGATAATTCCCCATCGGGACCAAAGTTCAACAAACAACCCGCGGCGCCGCGCCCCACTCACATGTGACATGTGGTACCCGACCCGACCCCTCACCCGATCTTGTCGGTGAAATAAAACGAAAAAAAAAAAAAAAAAAAAAACCTGCCCATCACGTAAGCAGCCAATCATTCTTCAACCGCTCCCCAACCGCTCTCCATACACACACACACACGCACATGCAGGCAGACAGACACCCACGACGAGACATCAAAGAAAGCCCATCAAACCCTCAGTCGTTCGTTCGTCCACCCCTCCCCATCGACAAGGTCCATAAATAAGAACCGAACCGATCACCACCGACGCAACTCGACGTCGCGCGAACCTTCCTTTCTTCCTTCCGCCCGCGCTCCCCACCGCGCGCAACAATGTCGTTTTTCGGCCTCGGCCGCCAGCAGCCTACTTCGGAGCAGAAGATTGCGGCTGTGGAAGGCGAGATGCGGATGATGGCTGATACGTATAATCGGTGGGTTGTTTCCTCCCTCTCTCTGCCAAGTTCTTTACCCTGGGCGCGCCGGGCCTTGCGCGTCTTGTGCGGGGTTGCATTTGGGGGACTTGTCAGGGCAGGAGCACGGCAATGGAAGGGACATGACTGAGGGGGAAAAAGACGAATAGATCAAAAGAAGGGGGAAGGGAGAGAAAAACGGGAGAGGGGAAGGGAAGAAAGAAGAAGGAAGAAAGAAAGAAGAAGAAGAAGAAGAAAAAAAAAAGAAGAAAAGAAAGAAGAAAAAGAAAAGAAGAAAAGAAAGAAAGAAAGAAAGAAAAAAAGGCTAACATGACATAGCCTCCAAAAAACATGCCAAAAAAAGTGCATCCCCACCGACTACCGAGAGGGCGACCTCAACAAGGGCGAGTCTGTCTGTCTGGACCGCTGCACGGCCAAGTTCCTCGATACGTCGATGAAGGTCAGTGAGATTATGCAGCAGCAGGGGCAGGCTTTGGGGGGTGGCGCCGCGGGTGGTGCGGGGGGTGTGTTTTAGGGGGCGGGTGTGTGTGGTTGGTGTGGTTCATTGGAAGGATAGGGATGGATGGATGGGGGGTGGCGGTGTGTGTGGTTGGTGTGGTTCATTGGAAGGATATGGATGGATGGATGGGGGGGTGCGGTGCGTGTGGTTTATGGGGGGTACGCTTGAATGGGTAGGGGGTTCCTAGGAGGGAGGTGGGTGGGTGGATGGATGGGTGAGAGTCTCGGAGTGCTTGGCTGGTGGATAGGAGGCGCGAGATTCCTGTTTGTGCGATCATGGACTGTTTTCTTGTTGCCGTCGTTGAGGGGTGGCGGCCGGGGATTGAAACGGGGTTTGTTGGTATGAGATGGGATGTATGTATGATTTAGGAATCGACGCGGCACGGGTCGTGGCATGGAGAGCATGCATCACTGGTTGAGAGCATCCGTCGTTGAAAAGACATGCATCGTCGGACAAAAAACATCTCGTCTATGCACCGCATGGGTTTAAAAGGACACCCACCCACCCAACCAACACCTGGCGTATGATCCGACTTGGGTAAAAAAATAAGGGGCAACACAGGCCACGACGCCGCGATAAACCCCAAACATGTGACACCACAGCGACACCTGAACCATTTTCTCCCCCTTCCCGGAAAAAAAAAAAGAAGACAAGAGAAAATCACGCCTCCCGCGTGATGTTGGGACCCGTCCCCAACCCCGTCAACGTCCTCACCACCCAATGCGCCCAACTCTCCGTCTCCAACGCAACCTTCAACTCCACCGCCCTCCCCTCCAGATCCTCCACCTGCCTCTCAAACCCCTGCAGACTATCCTGCACATCATGCACCTTCTGCACCAGGCCGTTGATTTCGTAGTCGAGCCTCGCAGCAAGCACCTCGACCTCCTTGACGCTCTCCGCCAGCGCCTCGCGCTGCCCGCCGAGCAGCGCCTCGGCTCTGTGCCGCACCCGCCGACAAGTCTCGTCAAGCCCCCGATACACACCCTGCAGCTCCGCCTGGTCCCGCCCGAGTCCGTCGTTGAGGCGCTCCACGCCCCTGACCTTGCCTTCTGCCCAGGGCGCGACGCTGCTGACAATCTCATCAATCAGCTGGCTCAGGTGACTTGCTGCGCCGGCATGGGCCCCCATGCACCCGGGGTGGTCTGCCGCTTCCGTCACGTCAGTGACTTCCTCCCACGTGAAGACGGCTTCTTCTGCGTCGCCGAATGACATGCGGCGGGGCCAGCGGTTTTCGTTGGGGACGTGTTCGAGGCGAAGCTCGGCTGGTCCGCAGCTGCGCCGGCGGGCTACGGCGAGGGCCCTGCTGCCTAGTTTCTGCTCCTTTTCGAGGAGGGGGCCCCGGAGATGACTGTCGTCGGCAACAGACGGTCCTGCGGGTGACACGCTGTGGCTTATGTCCTTGCGGACTTCGGAGCAGATGCGACTCATGCTGTTGGTCTCGCATTCTACGTTGAGAAGGGGCTCATCCCCACGATTTTCGTCTGGTTTGAGACGCTGTGCTGATGCGCCAGGGGGCTGTTCGTCGACGACACCCCGCCCTGAAAGGACATCTTGGTCTCGTTTGATCCCGGCGGGATATTCCTCCGGCTTGTTCCTCCACGTGAAAGCCCGGGCGACCATGGTCGGACTCTGGACCATGGCTCCGTTCTCGACGATGGGGGAAACAGCCAGACTGCTGCTTCGTGCATCGGGAAAATCTTCCTTGACAGATAGTGATGGCTTGCTCATGTGCCCCCTGCGATTGCCACCAACGGCGTCCTTTATGCGGCCCAGGCCGGAGCGCGCGTCACTCATTTTTTCCGTGACGCTCTTGAACACTCCCTTTCGAAGAGCGTCTTTTTCACCAGAGGCATCGACGATGCTGTTGGTCGAGCCAGGGGGTGCGCCAGAGTAGGGCCCGGCGGCAGAGCCATCCTCTCGTCTCCTGGCGTCGGGCTCCTCTTCCAGGGGAAGAGTCTGGGATCGTTTCGGTGTGTGGGTGGCAGCCTCGTTTCTTCCGAGCAGCATGCTGCCCAGATCCTGGACACCGAAACCAAAGTCATCATTGCCAGACCTCCGCGCCTTGCCGTGCCAGAGCCATCTGGGACGATCGCCGTAGGCCAAGCTGACGAATATGTCCATGTCTAGAGTCTCTATGTCCGCAAGACCGCCCCTGTCTTTGCCAGAAACCATGTCCAAGACGATTTCGCCCCTCTTGCCGCCAATTTCTGTCACGGTAGACTTGACGGCCTTTTGCACACCCCATCCTTCACCGGCAGCGCCCTTGGCAGTGGCGGTGTGAAGCCTGAAGACCGTCTGCCGGTCGAGACGCCTCGTCTTGTCCAGCTTTTGTTGCTTCTGGAAGTAGGCAATGCCCCGCTTCGTGGCCTCGATGTCAAACACGTCCTTGGACACGGGTGCGCCAAACCAGTGTAGCCGGTTTCGCGCCCCCATCAGCATTCCCAGCAATGCAGAGACGGTAGACGGCCCCAGGATGCCGTCCGTAGGCTCAAAGTTGTAGTGTTCGGCCCCGACCTCGGTCCACCAGTTGCCAATTCCTCTTTCCGTCACGTCGCATAAGAGTCCATCAATGTACTGGTGGTCTAGCTTCTCAAACATGTACAGCGCAATCTGGCAAAGCTTGATGAGCTCCATGACGGATTGCAGGATGGGAAGACCTTGGCTGATCTTGTAGAGCTGGTGAAACTTGGCTTGTGTGACGTCGGTGGGATCGGCAAGGGCCAGGCCGGAGCGGCCGGAGCATCCCAGCCGTTTAAGATCTTCGTTGACGATGAACAGCTGCCGATTTTTGCGCACGTCTCCGTCGGGGACGGAAATGACTGTCAGAGCGGATGGGAAGCTGCTCAGGTTTGTAATCATCAGCTCGCCGAGCTCTGTGTGCTTTGCGCGGGCGTTGTGCTGGCTGGCCGCCTTGAAGTACAGGCGGAGTCTCGCAGACCAATGAAGTTGGTGCTCGGGAATGGATAAAACGCCGACCACGATCGATTGCCTCTCGTCTCCAGTATACGTCGTGACAACGACAATGGGTGACTGCCGAGAGCAAGCCCACTGCTCAACCACGTACAGCTCGTAGCCAGTGAGCGCGCACCGTCGCTCAACGACTGTCACGCAAGGATCTTCTTCGAGGAATCTGCGCGCGGGCCCATGTGAAATTAGCATATGGAATGACTGTACCAAGGAGCGAACAGTAAAGAATGGCCAATGTGTTACCGAAAGGCCAGCGGATCAGGCAGAACCAAGTGCCGTTGGGGAGACTGAGAGGCAAAGACTGTGGCAGACTGGCCATGACGCAGGCATGTTTGATCTTGAGCATTGGCGCCATCCATGGTTGTCGCATCTCGCAATGTCCGCGCGGGCGCACCCCTCGAAGGAAGAGGGAGTTGTTCATCGTCGCGCTGGAGGCGGCTGCCCTCTTGAGGCAGTGTTGGCATGAAGCTCATGGGTGATGTCATCTGGATGCGAGAGCGCCGAGGCCGGCCGCTCGGGCGTTACCGACGCGCGGCGATCAAAGGGCGGGCATTTGGCGGGCTGGGCAGCTTATTTTGCAGGTCAGGGGAGACGAAGCTGGCGGCGACTGTGGCCGCGGGAGTGGTGGTTGTGGTGGTTGTGGTGTTTTGTGGTGGTTGTGGTGTTTGTCGAGTGACACGTGAATGAGTGCAGCTCGTCGTCACCTGCAGAAAGGAGGTGGAACCATGAAACAGTGTCGAGGCCACCACCACCCTGTCGGACACACCAAGTGCCGCCCGCACGTGCCGCCTTTGCCGCCAGCTGGAGCCCCCGTCGGTTCGATTCGCGCGATTCACGCGCTACATGGTACATGATAATGGATCAGGATGCCCGTCACCTTCTTACCCGGCACCCCTCCCGCAGCCCAACATCAAAAGAGAGGAGACTCGTCGGCTCTTGGAGAAGTGGAGGGTTGAACTTTGGATCCATGTGTTCCTGCTTGTCTTGCTTTCAAAAAAACACACAGCCGTTGTGCGCACCTTCCTAGTCCTCCTCCCTTCTTCAACGTCGGTGGCGCTTTCCAAGATAGCATCATCTATCGATAAGCACCACCACCACCGCCACCAGACCTCCCGAGTCCAGACCTCCCGAGTCCAGACCTCCAGAGTCCAGACAGACGTCCGAATCACGCAGCCAAGCTGGGAGTGGCGCCGGTGCCGACAGTCGACAACTAAAACAGCCCATCGCCATCTCAACCATTCGCATCCCTTCCTCCCGCAGGACAACACCTGCACTCTTTCCCAGACCGCAGAGCCCAAGTCGCACAGTCTGTGTCACGACAACACAGAGCTCCGAGATCCGCCGTTCGAAACCCTGCCCCAGGTGGAATCACCCGCACCTTTCTTGCTCCCCAAGAGTCACGGACGCAAGACTCGAAAGCACAGCTTGCCGTCAGGGCCTGCAGAACGACGGGCAGCCATGGCCGGAGCGGAGGATGACATGCCCTCGTCGCCCTTTGGGCCGTTGCTGGCCGAGGTGGCCCGCATGCGAAAGTCGAATTTGTCGGCGGCCATCCAAGATGTCGACGCCATCGTTGACTTGCTCACGGCCGCACGGGAGCAAGTAACTGGTGGTACGGGAATTTTTTTTTCTGTTTCCCTTCAACCCCCTCTTCCCTTTCGAGGCCCGGCCTCTCCCTCCATTCTACCCCAAGTTGATGGTGCACAAGATGGAGAAACGATTGGCTGACGCTCTTCGACTACAGATGGTGATGCCCACAAGATCAGCATGGCCATGACAACGTTGCAGAACCCAGTCAAGAGCCGGCTGGAGGCCATGACGGACCATCTCAAGAATGTAACCAAGGCGCAGAGGAATTACGGCAAAGCGCTAGACAAGGTGTGTCCTGATCATGATTTCCTTCTCCTCCCGCCCAAGCCGTGCGCACCACCATCAAGCCCGTTTCCTTGTCTTCTTCGTCTCTGTCGATGACCTCGAGCTCTCAACCACTCGCCTGCCTTCTTTTTTTACTGACCAACCTGTCGTTGTTTCTAGGCCCTCCCCTCGCGAGACCTACCCATGGAAGCCGATGCCATGGCGGATCATTCCGCGCTCATCAACCGCGCGATAGCGATGCACCTCCTCCGCGAGGGCGAGTTCTCGGTAGCAGCAACCTTCATGTGCGAGGAGCAAGAACACCGCGAGCAAAAGCAAGCCTCATTGCCAGCGGGCCGCCGCCGCCGCCGCCGCCGCCCGTGGCGGCTCGACCCCGACGGCGACGACGAAATGGACCGATACGACGAAGACGAAGACGATGACGACGACACAGACGCGGACGACGAGGAGCAGGGCGACGAGGAGATGCAGGGCCTCCACTCCGAGGACCTGCAGGACAAGTTCTCTGAAATGTACCACATCCTCGCAGAGCTGCAAGAGCGCAACCTCGTCCCCGCCATCGAATGGGCGCGCGCCAACAACGCCAAGCTCGAGGCCAAAGGCAGCAACCTCGAGTTCGAGCTCAGCAAGCTCCAGTTCGTCTGGCTCTTCAAGGGCCCCTCGGTCAACGGCCTCCCCGACGACCACCACAACGGGCGGATGGGCGCCCTCTCCTACGCCCGCCAGCACTTTGTCCGCTTCCAGTCACGCCACATGCGCTCCATCCAGCAGCTCTCGTGCGCCATGGTCTACGCCTCCAACCTCGAGGCCTCGCCCTACCGCCACATGTTCGAGATCGCCTCGGCCTTTGAGGACGTCTCCGCCTCCTTCACCCGCGAGTTCTGCTCCCTCCTCGGCCTCTCCGCCGAGTCCCCCCTGTACGTGGCCGTCTCCGCCGGCGCCGTCGCCCTCCCCCGCCTCCTCAAGTACACGGCGTACATGAAGGAGAAGAAGACGGAGTGGACGTCGGAGAACGAGCTCGCCTTTGAGACGCCCCTCCCCCCGTCCATGATCTACCACCCCATCTTTGTCTGCCCCGTCAGCAAGGAGCAGACCACGGAGATGAATCCCCCCATGATGCTCCCCTGCGGGCACGTCGTCTGCCGCGAGAGCCTCCTCAATATTGCCGCAAAGGGCTTGCGCTACAAGTGTCCTTATTGTCCGGCCGAGGGCCACTTGCGCGATGCCATCAAGATCACTCTGTAATGTACTTTTCGCCGAATGACGTGCCGGGGACCGCCCGCCGCGCGCTCCCGCCCGAGGCGGTTCTCCTCTGTCCCCTCTTCTTTCTTTCCGCAGTGGTCATCGTGGCGTCTGTCTTGTCCATTCACTGCTTCATTCAACCACGCAGCGCATGGCACGACAAGGAAGGCATGCTCGTCCTCGCTCCGCTTGTAGGCTCCATGCGAACCAACCCTGTGCTTGGTTTCTTTCTTCCCACGTGCAGACGGAATGGGTCTCGCGGGTCCGGCTTTGGATTCTGTTCTCTACCACTGGCAATCATGTCCCCCCTTTCACATAGTCTAGGCTTCGGGCCGGCTAGCGGCGCTCAGCAACGCGTGTACCAGTCGTTATCCTCGAAGAACTCTTCTTCTTTTCTATACTATCTAGCTTTGAAAAGCGGCCTTCTTGCTTTGGTTTTTTTTTTTTTCCTCCTTCCTGATGCGACAAGACGGAGACCAGAGTTGCTCGCCCACAGTACGTACGTACCCATCTTGCCAGGCTCTGCTGAGCAGGTAGGTACTTGGGTAGGTAGGTGCCTGCTGCTGCTGGTATCTGCCCGTATCCCCCCGGGGGCCCTGCCCGGGCCGTCTGCGGCGGTGGGTTGGCACCCTGGTAGGATCAAGAACCGCCGTGTACCTGGAACCCTGTGCAGATCCCAAATCAACAAGGTACCACCAAAGCAAAGTGGCCAGAGCGGATACTAAAAGCTTTTATTACATGGAGAAGCCGCAAATTACATGATCAAAAATCTAGACTCCACACAAGGGTGTACGCGTATTTGGATTCCAAAACAAGACCACGTACGTACGTAGGCTGTACATCAGAGTCCACAAACAGAGTATTCTCCAAAAAGGGCATGCATGTATTTATATTCCAAAAAAAAAAAAACAACACCAGTACGTACCCGAGGCTGTAAACACACGTCTAGAGATCCTACCGGCCATGCACGCCACCGCCCGTCGGCAACCCCCTATTCCTCCTCGACAGTGCAACCCGCAAGACTGAACCAAATCGCCCATCATGCCGCACGTCTTTCTCTTCCTGCCCCTTGGCCTCGCCTCAACATGCGGTCGCGCTGGAGACGGCAGACGGCAGACGGCCTGGTAGCAAGCCGTCTTGCTTCTGGACAAGAGCCATTCGTCCTCCTCTCTTCTTAACCCTGTCCAGTACGGACAATCGCCCAATGCAGCAGGTCCGTACCCGCCTCCAACCTCTCGGCCATGCAGATGCTCTGATCCACAAAAGTCTTCAACATGGCAACTGCATATGGACCCCCATATTTGCTGTCTCTCACCATTCCATTACTTTGCGCTCATCCTGAGCACGCCCACATCTACCCAACCTTCTTCTTCTTGATTCCCGCAAAACGCGGGACCAAACATTGCGGACAACGGGACTCCAATGTCAAGGGGATATCTTGTTTCAATAGTCATAAGTTCGTATCTTTGTACAGACAACCCGCAACTACATCTTGCTGGGTTCGAGAAGCGAAGTTTGTTGTTGTCTTGGTTTTGTTATGTTTTATGTCTTTTTTTTGGTTTTTTTTTTGTCTCTTTTCTCCTTCTCTTTCTTTCTTTCCTTTTTTTTTTTTAATTTTTTTTTGTTTGTTTGTTTGTTTGTTTTTCCTTTTTGTTCTTGCTGGTTCGCATCGGCCGCTCCGATTACTTGTATTAGATGCCTGGGCTTCGTCGATGCGTGGATGCGTCGACTTAGTCAATCGTCATCCGACTGGAAATCTGAGGTTTAACATCGTGCAGACTAATCGAAGTCGCATCTGGTTTTTCCTGAACCTTGCGCGAAGCCAACAAATGGGGTCTCAGCCCCTTTTCAAAATTCCTCATACAGATGATGGCGTTGGCAATGGTGAGAATGATCAACAGTATCGTAATGACCGCAAAGGCAGATAGAGATTTGCGAACGGCAAAATACGCCTTTTTTTTTTCCGGCTGATAGATTCGCACCAGCTTGAAGACAAAGTAGCTCAGTCCGCCGATAAAAAGGACAATGATGCAGACTGTGCCAGGTTTGTTCTCCCTTCGAGTGAAAAAGGCGGCGGCCAGCAGGATCACGATGGTGATGGGGATCGTAGCGATCGTCAGAGCGAACTCGGGATCGGTCCTCTCGGCAACGACAACAACAAACTGGATGATGAAGCCCAGAAAGAAAAAAAAGTCGAATTTCAGGAGAGCAATGTAGATCTAAACGATGGGAAAGGGGGTCAGTGATTTTCCTCGTGATTTTCGTGGTGGCACCAGGCTTGCCCGGCCAAGGCCCGTCGTACCTGGTAATGGAGAAAACACTTCTTCATGCGTAAGTCGGCGCCAATATTCTTCAATATGTCCCAAGCAAATTCCTGATAAAGTTTCCAGGAGATGAACACCATGAGCAGAGTGGCGAGCGCGATGATGGAGGGGATGGCGAGGAGGAATGGCCTGACGGCAGACCACACCGACATGTACGTATCGCCTGCTTTGAGACCGTTGGCCCCGAACAGGATAAAGATGGCGCCCGAAATCTGATCAACTTGGATGGCGGTATACACCAAGAGGGCCAAGTTGGCAATGCAGACGCCGATGATTTGAATCGTGTTCTTCATGCGCAGAGCATCCCAGACAACCACCAGTTCGTACAAGAAGCCAAAGATGAAGAGAGTCAAAAAAGTAGGAATTGTCTTGTATTGCGACTGAACGTTGGCGTCGGACACGTGAGCGCCGAGGCTTGTCTGGAAGCGGGCAAAGACGTAGGATTCAAAGGCCAAGCAGATGACGGCCTGAAGAGCCGTAACCCCCATGAAGGCTGCTGACCATTTGGTCTTGAGGAAGCCCCATGTGTCATGGCGTATACTCGTGGCGGGCGCAGAAGATGCTATTCCTTGACGACCTCCATAGCTCGGATCCAAGCTGTGCAAGTTTGCATTCTCGGCATTCGTCGGCTGCGTGTATGTCGGCTGCGGGTATTCGGGTGACGAATAGGCGGGTTGCGGATAGGCTTGACCATAGTCGCTACTTCGACCATGTGATGATGACTGGCTATATTGCGGATGATGTTGAGAGCCATGGCGAGCGTCTTGTTGAGAATAAGCTGGGTCGCCACCCAGAAAGGAGTTGCGGGATTCGAGTCGAGCCACGATGGGCAGCTGCAGACTCCAGCCGGGAGTCTGGCGGAAGTGTGTTGTCGGGGTACTCGATTGGCTGGCCAGTTGAGGCGGACCAAGCAAGCTGTTTGGGTGCTCTAGGTCTTGTTCGAGGCGCTCGGTCGCAGGGAGGTGCGAGTCGGAGGCGTCGAAATGGGCGTATTTGTCGCGGCGTCTAATGCCAGGCAAAGCCCCAACTCGATGGCTTGAAAGATCAACAGACGGTGCGGAATTGAGAGGGGGCAATGGAGAGATTGTCTGGTCAGCCGTGGAGGCCGAGAGCTCAATGCCGAGGACCAGAGCGATATGCAAATAAAAGGTAAAAATAACAAAAGAGAGTGGTGATGGACCATGTAAGTACGGGGAGGACTATGTCGACACCAAGTAGGGATGTATCAGGGACGCCGTCGGTCGGGAGTCGTCTGGGGGTTTGTTTATGGTTTGAGGACTGAGAGGCCCAAGAGCTGGCAAAAAAAAAGCAGAGCAGCGGAGCTCGATACATGGTACATGCACACTGGGCAGCCTGCTCTGCTTCGGTCTGGTTCGAAAGGGCGAGCGTGCTGGTCAAGTACCGTCAGGTGAAGCTCACCCGCTGGGGGTTTCAGAATTGGCGGCAAGGGACCCCGACCGGTACGCGGACGATACCTGCTAAGCATGTGCTAAGCATGACGGGCCGCTCACTCTGGGGAGGCAGGTGCGAGGCAGACCGCCGAAAGGGGCGAGGGCGAGGGGCTAGCTCTGGTTTAGGGGCATCCACACCCAAGGTGGGAGGCCGAGAGGCGTCTGAAGGGGCCATGACAGACTTCTCTTGTCAAGGCTGAGATGGAGATGGTGCCATCCAGGACCGTCGGTCAGAGGACACGCCGTGCCTTGTAATCTGGTCCAGGTGCAAAGGGCAGTTGGTCCTTGGCACACGAATCGGACACATGTCTGCGAATATTTTCCATGACCGGCGCAGACGAAATTAGAAACGGTGCAGTTGGGAGAGCTTCGCCTCCCGCCGGACATTGTTGGCAGATTGGACGCCACGCATCATCGGTCCCACCGTCACATGTCTCTCTGCTCGAGTCTGCAACGCACACAGTCACAGTAGCTCGCCAACGCACCCCTGTTGGCGCGTCAAGCCCCTCTGAGATGGTGGATCCACCTCAATGTAGGCCAAGCCAGGTTGAGCAGAGAATGGCGGGTACCTGTCTTACTGTGATGACCTGACGAATCGAAAAGTACAAGTATCCTCAGTGCACTGATTCGCGCGTGCCTACTGTGCACCACACTGTGGCAATCCCGCCACCCGTGACTTTTTCAAAGCAACGCCCAGCGGTCCGCGTCCGCATGTGTGTGCTCCTAGCCGACGCCCCTTCCAATCCATACTGTGTGGACACGGCTCCAAAGTATGATTGGATGTCGACGCGACGCCCGCAACGTCAACCTCCGAGCCCGTAATTGACCTTCACATACATCTGTCAAACCTCACAACAGCAGTCACAGCAGAGATTGATTGCCGACAGCTCGCCAAGCTCAACCGAAGGCTCCGGTGTCGAATTTTCTCTTCTATATTTTCATCCAATCCTTCGTAACTCAACCCGGCCATGGCATCAACACCCGCGTTCGCCAACTACCCCAAGCCCGTCAAAGGCCCGGAAACTACCTACGCACCTCCCCCGGCAAGGAATCCCGCTCTGCGTGGTTACCCGCTGGTTGCTGCCGGCGCGCTGTACGACTTACCCCCCATCGTCGCTCCGCACGGGTATGATTTACTGACAGGTTGCAATCTGGGGCCCGACGTAAGAGTGTCACGATCTGGCTTTCTACAACGGTTCTTCTGGAGCAATGCCGGCTTCGGCCGCATCAAAGACTTGGCCGTCCTCGACGGCCTCCCCGCTACGTTTGATGTCGGTGCCCACGTCCCATTCATTTTGCGCACAGAATGCCGCCCGGTCTTGTTCTCGTGTCATGGCAATATCCCTCCGGGGGCCCTGCCGGGGGCCGCCTGCGGCGAGCTCCCGCCCACGGCGTTTTTTTTTTCTCTGCGCGTGCTTCCTACCCAGACATGAAGCACTGCCTTGAAGCCATGAAACCACACTCTGACCAGACGACAACAGCCCTGCGTCACTCCCCTCGGTCCAAACGGGCCAATGCTCGAATTGGGACCCGCCCTCTTGACAGACAAGCACATGGACCCCAAAGTAAAGTACTACTCCATCAACGACTACCACGAGCTGTACAGATCCGGCAAAGCCACGCCCCTCGACATGGTCAAGGCGCTCCTGCCCCTCACCAAGCCGGGCAAAGACGACGACAACAAGGGCAAATACGCCGACGCGTGGGCGGACAACTACGGCAACGATGAGCTGGTCCTCGAGGCTGCCAGGGAGTCTACCGCTCGGTGGGCTGCCGGAAAGCCCCTCAGCATCCTGGACGGTGTCCCCATCGGAGTCAAGGACGACGTTCCCGTCAAGGGCTACAGGAACCACAACGGAATGAAGTACGATGCAACGTCGCCGTTTTTCAAGATGCAGGAGAAATCAGCATGGTGCGTGCGCGCGCTTCAGGACGCCGGCGCGGTGGTCTTGGGCAAGAACCGCATGCATGAGCTCGGATCAGGTGAGTCCTGGTTTTCTCCTCGCTTCCCCAAGTCGGACAGGTGTTGTGATGCTGACCATGTCGTGTAGATACCAGTGGTTTGAATGTATGTTGCCGTCGCTTGCTTCCTCACCACCCTCTCACGGGTCCTCCGTCTCCCCCTCTGCTATTCTGTGCTAATATCGGCGAGGGACCAAGATCGCCCAAGGCACCCCACGAACCACCTCAACAACGCCTACTACCCCGGCGGGTCCTCCTCGGGCCCCGCCTCAGCCGTCTGCTCCGGCATAGTGCCCCTCGCCGTCGCCACCGACGCCGGCGGCAGCATCCGCATCCCCGCCTCCTTCAACGGCCTCTACGGCCTCAAGACGTCGCACCACCGCACCGGCCGCATGAACAGCACCATGTGCGTCATGGGACCCATCGCCGCCACCGCCGCCGACCTGACCATCGCCTACCGCTTCATGGCCCAGCCCGACCCCGACGACGGCGTCCAGTCCGCGTTTGCGCGCTCGCTGCCCCCCCCGGCGTCGGCGAAGCGCCTCATGGGCGTCTACCGCGCGTGGTGGAACGCCGCCGACCCAGAAGTCGCCCGCCTGTGCAACAAAGCCCTCGACTACTTTGCCCAGGAGCGCGGCTGCCAAATCGTCGACATTTCCATCCCTCACCTCGGCGACGCGCAGCTCTCCCACGGAAGCGTCTGCCTCACCGAACTGTCGGGGTCGGCCCGCCGCCGAACCGCCAACCCAGCCGACTGGCTGTCGCTCATCGGCCCGGCGAACAAGCTCCTCCTTTCGGTGGGGACGGCCACCCCCGCGGCCGACTTTGTGAAATTCAACGCCATGCGCACCCTCATGATGCAGCACTTTGCCTATCTCTTCCGGAAATACCCCGGCCTGCTCATCATGACCCCGACTACGCCGCTTACGGGCTGGCCCAAGAACCCCGGGGATGAGACCCATGGCATCAACGACGCGAACGTCACCTTTCGAAACATGATGTACATCTTCTTGGCCAACATGACGGGCACGCCGTCTGTTACCGTGCCGGTGGGGTACGCCGCGCCGAAGCAGGGAGAGGGCAAGATCTCGATTGGGTTGCTGGCGACGGGAGAATGGGGCAGCGAGGAGCAGCTTTTGGGGTTTGCGCGCGAGGCAGAGGAGTACCTGCATGGGACGTGTGAGGAAGGCCGCAGGAGGCCCGACGCGTGGCTGGACGTTATGGCGCTGGCGAGAGGTGAGGCCTAGGATGTTGTTGCGTGGCAGCTCCCAGACATGGAGACGGCATTGCGAGGAAAGGACAACGGCGGACTCCAAAAGATTATCATGGTGAATAATAGATGCCCTGCCTCTGATGGGATACATGGGACCGAGGCGAGGGGTTGATGCTGAAAGAGGCATCTTGCCTCGCGGGGGGGGGGGTTCTCTCTGACTGATACCCGACATCACCCAAGCATACATCCAGTCGCAAACAAGGCTTGATTGCACAATTCTCGCGAAGCTTCCCGTATAAATTACACACCTTTACCCGCCGGATATTATCATGGTTGTGATCAAGCCGCTATACGGAATTACAGAAGCAGGCACATATTGGTAGTCAACCTACTTTAATCATTATCGTCAAAAGCTTCAGATGATGAGTAAAGCAGGTTAACCACTAATATGTGCCTGCTTCTGCAATTCTATACAGCGGCTTAATCACAACCATAATAACATCCGGCAGGTAAAGGTATGCAATTTATGCGAGAAGCTTCGCGAGAATTATGCGATCGAGCCTTGTTTGCAACTATATACATGGCTGAGGTGATGACTCTGAGCCAAGCCGTGATGCCTTCTTTCTTCAGTGATGGGGCGAGAGAGCGACGATGAGCCTATTTTTTCTTCTTCCTTCTTTCGTATACGTTGATACACCATGTACTGCATACATGTGCCACCAACCCAATCTCATTCCCAGAGCCCATACACAGCACATACGAAACACGCCCTTCACCCCAAAAACTTGGCTGCCATGCCCGCCAACCCCCCCTGCGAACTCGCCTGGCTCTTGAAATACATCTTCATGGCCGTCTCCGCAGCCTGCTGCACGACCTTGTCCTTGCTCGCGGACCCCTCGACCTTGCCCTGGGACGACTTGTCGTCAAAGAGCTTTTTTGGAAAAAAAAAAAAAATTACGTTGTCACGTCAGCGACTAGTCTACTTACTCCTTGTACGTGTGGGAGATGTGATTACTCCTTGTACGTGTGGGAGACGTGATTACTCCCTGCACGCACGGAGGACGGGATAATGTCCGCCAGTCTGGGAGAGAAGAGGGGGCAGACAAAAGAGAAGAGGGGGCAGATAAAAGAGAAGAGGGGGCAGATAAAAGAGAAGAGGGGGCAGATAAAAGAGAAGAGGGGGCAGACAAAAGAGAAGAGGGGGCAGACAAAACTCACCTTGCTCGCCTCAGACATGGCCATACCCAGGAAGGCGGCCTGGCCGGCAGAAGAGCTCGCGCTGTTGTCTGACTGGGTGAATTTCTTGAGGGCCTGCATGGCGGCTGCGGTTCCGAGGGAGGAGCCGTCTGCTTTGCCGTCGTTTTCGTACGCGTTTTGGTGTTGTTTGACGGCGTCTGGGAGGGGGGTGGGCGGTGTTAGTGGATGGATGACTATTTTTTCCTTCTTTTCTCTCGCCCGGAACATTTCATGGACTTTTCTCTCTCTCTCTCTGTTCTCTCTCTCTCTCTCTCTCTCTCTCTCTCTCTCTCTCTCTCTCTCTCTCTCTCTCTCTCTCTCTCTCTCTCTCTCTCTCTCTCT
>AFQZ01000549.1:0-32644 GCA_000222935.2 Aciculosporium take MAFF-241224 | reverse complement strand
CCAATACTACTGTGGGATAGTATTAGATATAATTAGGCGTGCCTTCTTATATCTAGCTATACCTCACAATACTAATACTAATTAGTGTGGTTACTAATAACTACAGATTTGTTAGGTTATATACAGAAGAAACTTGTCTAAATGCTTTTACTTATGTAACTATAAGAAATTCCAATGTTATGCTAACTAAAGGATTATTTCTTTAATCGTTAACTGTTAAATCATCCATGATTATAAGAAGACTTATTTCTTATAGATCTTCTCCCTTATTATTAACTATTACTTATTTATAATTAAAACCAGATCTTTACCATTATTTACGGAGAATTAACCAATGCTAACCGCTTTAATTAGTACTAAATATAAAGCTTAACTTAAAAATACTAAGATGTCTTCCAGTTAAGGAAAAATAGATGATTTTAATAAACAGCTCTAAAAGGATGTTTACAGAAGAGAACTTCTAAAGAGCACCCTACCCTAAAAACTTTATAAGCACTGTTTAATTTTATCCTTTAATTAGACCAAGTTAGTTAATAATATTAATGTTAATATAGCTACTAAACAACAGATTAATAACTGTATTGTATATATAATTAACTACTATATTCTTAACAAAGGAAAAGGGCGCAATCTCCTTATTAACTTCTAGCGAGATTATGAAAATTAGACAAAGGATACTTTTAATAAAATTAATAATAACCTTAAGTATACCCTTTGTAATTACCTTAATAATAATAGTGTTAAAACAGCCAGAGAATTAAGATTGAATGTCTCTAAAGATCTTGTTAATATCTTAAACATTAACCCTAACATGGAATACAAACCTTTACTAGAAAAAGCAACTAGGAAAGGAAAAGAGATTTAATAACTTAAACTTTCTAATAATAAGGACTCTAATAATAAAGATTTTTATTCAACTAAAGACCCTCCCCCAGAACCATAAACCCCGACTAGAACACTTTCTAATAGTAATTAAAAAGCCCTTAATACGCTTAAGAGACTTTACTAGAAAGAAGAATAATATTCTAGAGAAGTATACGACTTTATTAATAAGAAGTTACTATATTTTAAAGAGAAATGTTCTTAAGCAGGAGTTTCCCCCTTACTTTACCTAAAAGCCTTCTTTATTATGCTTTAAGGTAAAGCCTATATATACTTCCTTAAATACTTTAGGGCAAAGATAATCCCATTTAAGGAGATAACTTAGAACATTAGGAATCACTTTAAAACACCTAAGAATAAGAGCTTCTATAAAACACAATTTACTGATTTATGCCTTTGCTACATTATTATAAAACATCTAATAAAGAACAAGTTAGAATACCTAGAAATCCTTCTTAACCGACTTATAAAGATATTTAATAGCCTTTATAACCCTCTTAAGCAAGATACAATTCTTCTTTATTAAGTATGGCAAGTAATAGAAAACGATAACGATTTTTATAATGCTAAATTTAGAAATGTGCTAACCTTTGAAGGATTTGTTGGTAATCTTTAAAATTACCTCTTAGTAATAGACATACTACTAACCTCTATAAGTTAGTTACTAACAACTACTAATAACAATTCAACTGCTCTTATTACCTGGTCTACAGACTAAAACACTAATATAGTAATGTTCACAGACTAACGCTATTTATAAGCTATATATCGTGAAAAACCTTAAGCTAGAGCAAGCTTAAAGAAATACTTTATATACTATAAAGAAGGATGCTAGTTAACTAACCATCCTGCCTCTAAGCAGAAAAAAGCAAAAGTAACTTAGTAAAATAACAGAAAACACTAAAAACCACCCTCTAAACGCTAATACTATGCATTTCTATAGGCCTATGTAGGCGAAATAGCCTAACTTACTGCTACTAATAATAGTAGTAAGGATAAATATAAAAAAGCCGCTTAGAACGCTGCTTTTCTCACTACTAATAAAAAAGAGGAATAAGATAATAAAGAGGCTTATGATACTCTCTCCTTTATAACATTCTTTATGCAAGCACTAAATCCCCTACTCTTTTCCTAATTAACCGTGAACTTCTTGTAGAATAATGCTTTTAAACATACCTTATTTCTTAAAGACCCTTATAACTATAATACTAATAAATAACCTTAATAACATGTGTATCTTATAAATACAAGATATACAGTGGATATATTTTATAGTATACTCCTGGATATAAAAGCATTAGGAATTTTAACTGCTGGCCAAGGCTAAGTTAACGCTCTAATGAAAATTATAAAGAACCTTATAATTAAGCATTCTTCTAACTAAAGAACTATTACCTTTAGAGCTAGTACTATGACTTTAACTGGTATTTTAAAGCTTCTAACGATCTTTAGCATAATACCCTTTTATATGCTTAATAATACTATACTGTTTTTATATTTTATTATAGATATAAATAAAATAGGTGTTAAACTTAATAATCTTAAGAATCTTTTAATTTAAGGAGATAAAAAAGTACCTATTATTAGGAAATAGGAATATTCTTAGTAGACAGCCAGTTCTTAAGAACCTGCTATCTTTATGCTTTCTAAAGCCGAAATCCGTTAACTTTATTACTAATTTAGTCATCTATTAATTAACCGATTGAATAACCTTCTTGCTAGGGCTGGTAAAGAATTTAATAAGGCTGACATAGGAAGAATTACGTATGCTTGCCATTAATGCCAGATGAATGCAAAAGCTCTAAGTAGATTTAAATTCACTCTTAAAGATAATATTGAATTTAACTATGAGGTCCTTGTTAATATTATGTAAATTAACAAGAAGCTGGTCCTATACGTTATAAATTTAGTAATATTATTTTAAGCTACCTGCTTTCTTAGACCCTAATAACAGAAAGCTTAAGATATCTAGAATGCCCTTAAAGAGTGCTGGATTAATATATATCTTAGACCCCCAGACTGGATAGTCCACGATGCCAGAAGGAACTTTGCTTCTAGTGAATTTAGGCATTTAGCTTGACTATTGTTAATTAATATTAATAAAGTCCCCGTTAAGGCTTACAATAGCATTAGAAAACTTAAGCGATATTATACCCCTCTTTACAGAGCATATAATATTATTAAGACTAAAGCTAATGGTTTTCTCTTAAAAGAGTAAATACTTTAAATAGCTGTTAAAGCAGTTAATAACTCTGCCAGTCTAAATAGTCTTATTCCCACGCTCTTAGTCTTTAGAACCTATCTAATGATAATAAATAATTCCCCCCTAAGCTTTATAGTTGCCTAAAGAGCTAAGGTACTTTAAAAAGCAATAGATAAAGTAAGACATAGTTTTATAAGGCGCTAAGTCCATAATGCTCTTAATACCTGCAACAGCCTAATAATCCTACTTATATACACTTTTCCTTTAAATTCTGATGTACGAGTTTATTACAAAAAAGATAGATAGACTAGCCCTTATAAGCTTCTCTTAATAGAAGGAAAGACTTACATTATTAAGATGCCTTATAGCCCTATAAAGTTTTAGTTTATAGTTATTAAATCATATATAACCTTACCAGAGATAGAATCTTCTTATAAGAAAGACCTGGTTTATAAGGAAGACCTGGTTTAAGGTAATAAAAATCACGAAAACCCCTTTAATAACCTAATAACTTTACTATAAAGAGGATGTGGAAGACCCTGGAAACACCCTTAAGAAAAGGCTTTTCTTACTAAGAAAGAAAAGGCTGATTTTTAACTTATAATTAACCTTTATACATAAGGAAAAATTAATATACCTGGAGAACCTTTCGAACTCTCTAACAAAGCAAAGATTAATGCTTTGCTAGTAAGGAATATATTTAAATTTATAAAATTTAACCCGTAAAGGCATAAAGGTAAAAAACTCTTTAGCTTGCGGATGGTAAGAGAAGTTAAAGGCAAGGTAACTAACTCCTTATATAAAAAGTTATAATATGTTATTTAAGGCTATAGCAACTAAGGAAAAGAAGTTATTCTTATGTAGTCCCTAATAATTTAGAAAGCTAGTTAAAGGCTTATTGTTACCCTTGCTCCCTTATTAAAAAAGGAAGGCATTATGGTTTGGCTAAGAGATATTACCTAAGCATATATGCAGTTATAGACAAAGCTTAATCACATAATTCTTACAAAGCTTCTAGTATAAATTGCATACCTTTACCCGCCAGACGTCATTATAGTTGTAATTAAGCTACTATACGGAATAGTAAAGGCTGGTATATATTAGTAGTCGACGTATTTTAATTATTATTATTAGAAACTACAGATAATAACCTCTATATATGACCCTTATCTTCTTATTTCTTCTAGCAAAAGCTTGTGTTTTAAAATTATTAGAATGCAGACTTATAATACCTTAGGACTTAGCAATGCTAAGTTTTTCAATTATAAAGAGATTAAGTTAAAAAACGCTAAATTCCTTACAAAGCTAAAAGAGAGATTAACAATTTTAATACTATTAATGTTTAATGGTTACATTTTAAGCAAAGTTAATAATAACACCTTCTTTTTGTAACAAAAGGCATAAGGAAGAAAGCTATTATAAGTTAATAACCCGACTAACTAAGCGAAATATGTTAAATAGCAAGCATAAGGAGCATACATTACTCTAATATATTAACCTAAAGCATTTTATAATCTTTCTGTTACTGCCTAAGTTTAATATCTAGGATTTAATAATGTTTTAAGGCTTAATAAAAGACTTTAATAGCAAATTAATAATTAAGGCCGTGGACTTTAATATATATCTCTCTTACTAGAAAACGCTGCTCTTTATGTCTTTATTAATAGTTCTTTTATAAATAATAAAGACCTTAGCTCTTAACTAGGCTATGTAATTATCCTAGGCAATAAAAGGAAGGATAACAATACCTTTAAATTCACCCTTAGAGGAAATATTATAATATATAGCTTAATAAAATCTAAAAGAATCACAAGAAGTGCATTAGCTTTTAAGCTATATAGGATGGTTTAAGGTGTTAACATTGCCTATATAATAAGCACTACTCTAAATATTATTACTAACTAATTAAACAAGCTGAAAATTCTAATAATAATATGCACTAACTCTTTCTTACTATATAAATATATTATTAAGCTAGGGATAATAAAGGAAAAGAGGCTAATAATTAATATTATAGCTTTATAGTAGTTATATAAGAAAAGGGAAGTAGCTGAGATATACTGGATTAATAGCAATAATAATCCTATGAATGTAATAATAAAAGCTTTACTAAATAAAGCTCTTAAGACCTTTATAATAAAGAATAAAGCCTAAATCCGTGTAGAAGGATAGGTTAAAAGACCTGTCGCAAGAATTGCTATAAGAGCCGCTACTAGAGCCGCCGAAGGATGAAAAAGTCCTAATTCCTCACTAAATCTAACGACAAATTAAGCGCCTGATAAAGAGCTCAAATTCAATGAATTCAAACGCGATTATAAGCGCCTAATTTAGTAGGATTAAACGCGGAAATTACACCCTTTGGCCCCTCCCCCCCCATAACACTCTTTGCCTCCATAACCATTCGGCCTGGACTAACAAAAGTCATTCATTTGAAGGATGTTTTTTTTTTGCTTTATTACTTATTTATTAATATCTGATTATTTGGGGCGTTTTATGCATTTTTTCAGAGCAATTCCTCTTCTTCTTTAATAAAGAGAGAATTTGTAAGTGTTGGAATCGCTTGTATAAATAATGAAAGGAATACGCTGCATTAACTAGGAATTATAGGTTGTATGCAGAATACACACACTCTAATTAGCTGGATTACAGGTTATGTAACCTGGTGGCTGTACCATAGCCATAATACTATACCTCCGTATTATAGCCTGCTTTTCCCCCTCTTTTAGAGACATAAATGAATTAAATATTAAACCCCCCCCCTATATTTGTGCTGCAGCATACTTGTAACCTGAGCGTTACCAACAATATAACCTATTAGAAAAACTCTATTTTAAGAGATAAAGTAACTAAAAAAATAAGACCTTTATAGTTAAAACTAATACTATTTTATATAATTTCTTTAAACTTTATTATTAATATACTAGAGATAAACTTAGTAAATACTATATAAGCTATAAAAGAATACTTAAAGTATAATTCCCTTTACTTAGTAAACTATTTATTTAGTAAGAAAACCCTTTTAATCCTAGGAAATATAATATATTTAGTATTTATATAGGTAGAGCTATTTTTTTAAGCTTTATATATTATAAACTAAGGATTACTAAGGTAAATAGTTAGTAATAAAGACCTTAAATTTATTTTTAAGGTTTAGTAGGTAATATTTACTAAGCTAGGAGTTAAATTTCTAATAGTAACTGCCTATTACCTATAAACAAATAAAGTAGCTAAACAGAAAAATTAGATAGTAATAATAGCTATTTGCTATTATATTATAATGAATCTAATAGTACTATAGGTATTAATCCTTTTAATATTATAGTACTATCTTAATAATATAATAGCTACTATAATTAATTAGTTGCTTAATAAGTTATTATATAGGCTTAAACTACTAGACCTTATTAACCTTTTTCTAAAGTAAGTAATTTTTAACTTATAGCTAGAGAAAGAGGACTTAAAGGCATTTTATAAGCTTTATTAAAAAGAGGCTTAACTTATAATAACTATTACTACTACCTTATTTAAAATCAGATATAATTCCTAATATAACCTAATGGATATTAATATTAAAGATATAGTATACTTATAACCATATAAAGAATACTAGCTTTTAAGAAAGCTAAAAAAGAAATAATTACTAGAAAAAGTAGGACTATATAAGGTTTTTAAAAAGGTAAATCCTTTATTATATTAACTTAAATTTCTATTAACCTTAAGGGTATATTTAGTAGTATTAATTATATATATATAGAAACTATACTAAAGTAAAGATCTTTTTAATAAAGAGAAAACATCCCTTTTACTAATTAATTTAAAAGGGAGTAGTAAAGCTAATTATTAAGAGATTAAGTAGATTATCTTATATAAGGTAAAAATTTATTATACTAAGAAATAAAGCCCTAAGGTATTTTATTTTATAAAATAAAAAGAATATACTACTAAAAATAACTAGTAAATTAATAAAAGTAAGATAAAGGTAAATATATTAAAGTTAATAAATAAATATTTAAAGAAGTATTTAATTAACCAGGATAAGGAGTATAAGAAAAAGGAGCTTATAAGGTAGGAGTACTAATAATACCTTAAGGTTAGTAGGATTTAATATCCTATAGGACCCTATGTAATTACTATAGCAGAAATATATAACCCTATTTTTCCTATAATACTACTTATAATTTCACTTTACTTTTTACTTAACCTCTTATTTATACATTTTAATATAATAGAATTCCCTGTTTTTATTTATTTTTTAACCTTTTATTCTTACTTTTAATTATTATATACTTTAAGTCTTTCTTTTATTTTATTTTATTTTTTAATTATTATTACTTTCTCTTAAATAATTCTAATATATATTATAAGAAATACAGAAAATAAGCTTTATATAAAGGATTTTAATTCTAATATCTAAGTTAAGTTTTTACTATTTTATAAAGAAAAGTAAATAATAGTAACTAAGTTAGTAAAGCTATCTCCTAAAGGAAATCTAATAAGAGTAGCTAGAGAAGCTATCTTTATTATATATAACTAGTTAGCTAAGGCTTTATAAGAAAATAAGCAAAGGGAAAAGGCATATACTAACCTAATAACTGCTTATTAATACTATATAAAGACTATAGCTAAGGATAAAGATAAGAACTTTAAAGTAAATATAAACTATAAAAATAATATTTTTAATATTAAGATATTTAGAAAGATGCTTAGCCCTAGAGAATAAATAGCAGTAAAGTGCCTTTAAAATATAAAAAAGGGTAAAATAATTACTAATATCTTTATAACTAAAGGGATTCCTACTAGCAGTCTAAGTTAAGATTTTCTTATAACTATATAAAAAATGCAGAATAAATTAAAAAAATTAGACTTTAGTAAGCTAATTTGCTATTTTAGTTATATAAATAAATACTATTAGCACTAAAAAATAAAGTTATTTATAGGAGGTAATACAGGACTAAAGCCTTTTAAAATATAGTAATATTAGGCTAGAGATAGTATGTAAAGTATAATAAATGCTATTTACACCTGCTTTAAAGATTTTATAGCCTAGGGGGTATAAATTAATAAAAATAGATTTTTTATTATAAAGACAAACCCTATGTATATATTATAAATTAAAGTAGTATAATAGATTTTCCTTATTAAGAAATTAATTTTAGCAGCTAATAATAATAGGTAAAAGAAAACTAAATACCTGGCTAATACCCTAGTTATTTAAAATATTAAATACTATATTAAGTAGGTAGTAGTATATTTCCTTAATAGTAAATAAATAAATAACTAAGCTAGATCTAGAGAGTAATAACTAGGATTACTATTAAAAGAGAAAGTGCTTATAGCTAGATATTATAATAAGTTAGGAGGTATTAATAGCTTTATAGCTAGGGCCCTAGCTACTATAAAATAGGTTAATCTCTTAAGCATAGGTTTTTAATAAGTAATTATTAATACTAGTAAAGAGTATAAAACTATAACTACTTAATAAGATACTAATATACTAAGAAAGGAACTAGTAGACTAAAGAAATCTAATCTACGGTTTAGCTAAATAATATAAGCTAATAAGTAAAGTAGTAGCTAAAAAAACTATTTTAAAAGAGATAAAGCTAAAGTTATTAAACTAAGCTACTAATATATAGATTAATAAACTTAAAGAAAAAAGTAATATAGTTAAAAGAGATATTAAAGTTTATAAAAAGGCCTTTAATATAATAAAAGCTAGTCTTAAGATTATTAATAAGTATATTATAATAACCTTAGCTAAAGTAGTAATACTAAAAAATAAGGCTAAGAATGCAGAGACTATTAGGCCTATTCCTTAAATGCCTTTACTAGAATCTATAGCTAGGAAAATAACCTTCTTTATAAAAAGTAAGAAGCTAACTAGCTTAGTTAAACTAAATTTACTAGCTAGTAAGAAAATAAGGTTAGCTATAGAAGTAATAAAGGTAACTATATTAAACATAAGCTTAACTAAGTTATTACTAAAAAAGGCAAAACAAAAGATGCCTTCTAAAAATAGGTATAATATTAGCAGTGCTATAAAAAGGCAGAAAATAATAATAGAATCTGTAACTAAGAATACAGAATTAGCTAAGACATTAGACGAATAGTAGACTCTTATATAGTAGTATAAAGACTAATTTTACTAATATATTATGCTATTTAATACTAAAAGCAGTTTATAAAAATTTACTAGGTAAATTAATATTTAATTATAAAATATATAGCTTGGATTAAAGGTTTAGCTGTATTATAAAGGGCACCTTAGCAGATAGATTAATTATAGAAAAAGTTATATTTAGAGGACTATTGCTTCCCTTATAGTTACTATATTATATAGCTTAGATATAGGAAAATTTACCTTTAGTAAGAATAAGTTAGTATAGCTAGTGGCTGTCTTTTGCCTAAAAGTAATAATACCCTAATAACCTCTATGGAATTACCTTTAATATGCCTGGTTTAAATATATAAAGGACCGTTATATATAAGGTTAAAATCAGAGGATAACTTAAGATATCTAATATACCTTAAGAAAGGGCATGGGCTACCTCTTCTATATTAAGAGAAAAGCCTCTTTTTTTATAGCCTAATTTTTTTCCCTTTATATAGCTTTTTTTTATTAGTTTACTAGGTCTTTAGAGGTATAATGTTTTTATTTTTAGTTTAATCTAAGTCTTTTCTACCTTTTTGCATAAGTTATTACTATAGTTTAAAGTTAGTAGCATTATTATAATATAATTATAATACTATAGACAAGAGAATTATTTATAATATAGTAACTTCTAGAAGCATATAACTAGAGGTTACTAGTAATAATAATTACTTTCTAATAAGCTACTTATAGCTATAATAACATAAGTAGATAGAGACGTTTTATAATCTACATTTCTATTAATAAATTACGGCATAAATTGTAAGGCTTATATAGATAAGGACTTTAAGAAGAGGATATCTAGGTATAATTAGAATGAATCTAACTATAGTTAATAGGTTTATACTACCTAGATTAAATTTCTTTTTATTATAGTTTATTTTGCTTAAACTAAGATGTTTATTTATCTTTAAATTTTATAAGTAGTTATTATTAGATTATTTACTACTATTAAGTAATGTTTCTAGCAGATTAGATGTAACTAGACTAATATAGGAAGGATACTTTATAGATTAAATTACTTTTTTTTATAGATAAAAGTTTTTCTTTATATATATTAATACTAGCTTAAATAAATCTAGAGGATAACTAGGATAGTTATCTTTAAGGGAGGGGTACTTATTATAGAATAATCCGCAATATCAAATCCCCACCTATATAGGACGGATTTATTATATAGCTAGTAAGACTTAAGAATAATAATAACCTTTACAGAATACACTTAATTATATAACTTAATAGCAGTATATATAGGTGCATTAATAACCCATTTATAATAACGTTAATAACAGCTCCACGGTTGCTTCTAACCGACAACGTGACGATACCACCACGTAATATAAGGGATAAAGTAACTAGAGAGATAAGACCTTTATAGTTAAAACTAATGCTATTTTATATAATTTCTCTAGACTTTATTACTAATATACTAGAGGTAAACTTAATAAACACTATATAAGTTATAAAAGGATACTTAAAGTATAATTTCCTTTGCCTAGTAAACTATTTACTTAGTAAGAAAACCCTTTTAATCCTGGAGAATATAATATATTTAGTATTTATATAAGTAGAACTATTTTTTTAAGCTTTATATATTATAGACTAAGAACTACTAAAGTAAATAATTAGTAATAAAAACCCTAAATTTATTTCTAAGGTTTAGTAAGTAATATTTACTAAGTTAAGAGTTAAGTTCCTAATAGTAATAGCTTATTACCTATAGATAAATAGGGCAGCTAAACAGAAGAATTAAATAGTAATTATAGCTATCTGCTATTATATTATAATAAATCTAACAATACTATAGGTATTAATCCTTCTAGCTTTATAGCATTATCTTAATAATATAATAGCTATAGCTATTAACTAGTTACCTAATAAGTTATTATATAGACTTAAACTACTAAACCTTATTAACCTTCTCTTAAAGCAAGTAATTTCTAACTTATAGCTAGAGGAAAAGGACCTTAAAGTACTTTATAAACTTTATTAAAAAAAAGCCTAACTAGTAATAACTACTACTACAGCTTTAGCTAAAATTAGATATAATTCCTAATATAACCTAGTAAATACTAACGTTAAAAATATAGTTTACTTATAACTATATAAAGAATACTAGCTTTTAAGGAAGCTAAAAAAGAAATAATTATTATAAAGAGCAGGACTATATAAGGTTCTTAAAAAGGTAAATCCTTTATTATATTAACTTAAATTCCTATTCACCTTAAGGGAATATCTAGTAGTATTAATTATATATATATAGAAACTACACTAACGTAAAGATACCTTTAGTAAGAAGGATACACCTTCTTTACTAATTAATTTAAAAAAAAGCAATAAAGCTAATTATTAAGAGATTAAGCGGATTATCTTATTTAAGGTAAAAATCTACTATACTAAGGGATAAAGCCCTTAAGTAGCTTACCTTATAAAATAAAAAGAATATACTACTTAAGATAACTAATAGATTAATAAAAGCAAGATAAAGGTAAATATATTAAAGTTAATAAATAAATATCTAAAGGAGCATCTAATTAACTAAGATAAAGAGTATAGGAAGAAGGGGCTTATAAGGTAGGAGTATTAATAATGCCTTAAGGTCGGCAGAATTTAACATCCTATAGGACCCTATGTAATTACAGCTGGAAACATATAATGTTACTTTTCCTATAACACTACTTATAATTTTACTTTACTTTTTACTTAACCTCTTATTTGCACCTTTTAATATAATAGAATTTCCCGTTTTTCTTTATTTTTTAACCTTTTATTCTTGCTTTTAATTATAGTGCACTTTAAGTTATTTTTATTCTTTTAACCTCTTATTATTGTTTTTATGTATTAACGGACTTTTATTATCATTATTATATATATGCTTACGACCCCTCTTTTATTACTTACGTAATACTACTCATTTTAAGCATTTTCTTTTTTTACCTTCTATATAATTTTACTTATATTATTACATATAACCTTAAACTTATTATAAGAACCAGATAACTATTGTTTAAATATAACTATTTTAAAAGAGTATTATTAGAAATATAAGATAGCAACTAAGCTAAACATTATATTTAATATAAGGAGCCGATTTAGACAAAAAAAACAGGGACTTTAATATTAAATTTATTAGCTTAACAGCTTACTAAGGGGATAAAACCTCTCTAAGCCATATAAGGTCTAGAGCAAACCTTATAAGCACTTATACTATTCTGAGAAGACTAAGTAAGCTTAATTTTACCTTACTAGTTAGTTAATTTAAATTTACTAGGGAATACTATTAGTTCCTAAAGAAGGCAACTAAATTAAAGTCCTTTAGAATATAATAATACTAGGCTAGTAATAGTAGTTAAACTATAAAAGACGTAATTTATATATATTCTAAAGATTTTATAACCTAGGAGGCTAAGATTAATAAGGATATAGTCTTTGTTATAAAGATAGATCTAATATATGCCCTATAGATTAATATTATATACTAAATCTTTATAATAAACAACTTAATCCCGGCTACTAAAAAAGAATACTATAAGAAGGGCAAATACTTAGCTAATACTTCTATTATTTATAGTATTAAAATCCGTATTAAATAGGCTATAGTAAGCTTTCTTAATAGAAAATAAGCTAGTAATTTTACTAGTTCTAAAGATTAGTAGTTAAAACTGCTATTAAAGGAAAAGGCCTTATAGCATAATATTATAATAAATTAGGTAATATTAACAGGCCTATTTCTAGAGCCCTTACTACTATTAAAAGAGCAGATTTATTATTAGTATATAGTTAGAATATAGTAGTCTAGATAAACTAGGCATAAGAATCTATAGCTAGGTAATAAGATATAATTACTTTAAAGAAGGAGCTAGTAAATTAATAAAATTTAATTTATAGTTTAGCTAAGTAATATAGTATAATAAGTAAAGTAATTATAAAAAAGATAATCCTAAAAGAAGTTAAGATAATATATATAGACCTAAAGTATAAAAGCTAAATTATAAATCTTAAGAACTACCTTAATAAAGTTATAAAAATAGTTAATGCTTATTCTACTACTATTAATAAGGTAAATACTAATACTATAGCTATAAATAAGAATATTTAAGAAGTAGTAGCTAATATTAAGAAGCTATAAGATATAGCTAAAAAGACTATCTTAAGCAAGCTAGTCCTAAGAATACTATTACTAAAAGGCATAATATTAAAAGGAGAAGTTATACTAATAAGGCTAAAGCTAATACCTACTTAGTTTACTATAAAAGGATCTCTCTCTTATAATACTAGTGCTAGTATTACTAAGTAAGTCTTAGGATTTATTTAAGAGATAATACTAATAATAGTATAGTTTACTAAAGGTTTACTAAAACTAAGTATTAAGGCTAGGGCTCTAAGAATGCTAAATAAAAGGCCAGTTACTAGCAATAGCCCTTAAAAGGATAATAGCACTAAAAGATAATAACTAACAAATTCAGGGCCCATGGACAAGAAAGCTATATTATTTACTAATATATAGCAAGATTTATTTAAAAAACCTACTAAATCTTAACAAGATCCCAGGGCTAAGTAAGATAGCTTACTACGTAATTTTACTAATATTAAATAATAAAATTAGCTATAATATAGTAATAAAGTAAGCTTTAGTAAATATCTTTTAAGGTTGTTACTTCTGGTATTATAGGGATAGATTAGTTTAAAAAGGTTTTTTCTTTTAAAGAGTTTTTTCTTTTATTGTTTTTTATATTTAAGAGGATAATTATTATAAATTAACTATTTACTTTATTATTTCTATTCTTAGCACCTAATAAAGGATGCCTATAGTTTAATTTCTCTTTATTATTTCTGCTACTAGCTATGTTAGACCCTATAGGATAACTAGGATAGTTATCTTTAAGAGAGGGGCACTTGTTATAGGATAATCCGTAATGTTAGATCCATATATATATATAATAAATTCGTCTACTAGCTACTAAAAAGATAACGAACTTATAATAATACACTTAATAATATAACTTTATAATAGTTTATATAGGTGTGTTCTAATAACCCTTATATAATAACGTTAATAACAGCTTTATAGTTGCTTCCAACCAACTACGTGACGACTCCACCACGTAACATTAGTGCTTATATAAAAAATACTATAAAGGAAAGAGTATTATAAGCCTCTTTATTATCTGGTTCCTCTCTTTTATTAATAGTAAGAAAAGCAGCGTTTTAAGCGGCTTTTTTATGCTTATTCTTACTACTATTATTAAAAGCAGTAAGTTAGGCTAATTTGCATTTATAGGCCTATAAGAATATATAGTATTAGCGTTTAAAAGGTAGTTTTTAGTGTCTTTTATTATTTTACTACTTTTCTTTTACTTTCTTTTGCTTAAACGCAGAATAATTAGTTAATTAGTATTCTTCTTTATAGTATATAAAGCATCTTTTTATGCTTGTTTTAGCTTAAGGTTTTTTATAATATATAGCTTATAAATAGCATTAGTCTGTAAACATTGCTATATTAGTATTTTAGTCTGTAAACTAGGCAATAAGGGTATTCAGATTGTTATTAGTAGTTATTAGTAACTAACTTATAAAGGTTGGCAGTATATTTATTGCTAAGAGGTAATTTTAAAGATTACTAATAAATCCTTTAAAGGTTAGTATATTCTTAAACTTAGTATTATAAAAATTGTTATCATTTTTTATTACTCTTTATACTTAATAAAGAAGGATTATATCTTGCTTAAGAGGGTTATAAAGGCTATTTAATATTTTTATAAGTTAGTTAAGAAGTATTTTTAAGCATTCTAACTTATTTTTTATTAGATATTTTATAATAATATAGTAAAGGCATAAATCTATAAATTATGTTTTGTAAAAGCATAAGTTTAGTAAATAGTTCCGTTAAAGCGAACAAAAAAAAAACACTGTGGATATGACGCGGTATTACGCCTAAAACGAAAAAGAAGCACAGAATTAGATTTCTTATTATTAATTACCCCCCCTAGTAATAGTATATTATATAAGGGGAGTAAGCAGTATAAGGGGCATAATAATTAATAAATTTTTATATAGATCTATAATTAATAAAGGATAAGGCACTACCTAGGAAGAAATATAGTATTAAGAAGAGAATCCTAAAGTAATAATAGTATAGGAAAAACTAAAGAATAAAATGAAATTACTAAAGGAATTAATAATAAAAGTTATTCTAAAAGTAGAAATAATAAAAGTATAGGCTTTTATTAAAACTATTATATAAATTGCTATAAATATAAAAGGGAAAATAGCCTAAATAAGAACTAGTATAAAAGGCCTATAGGCTTTAATTATAAAAGCAGTTAATAGTAAGGTAGAAACTATAGTTAAAAAGGTAGTTAAGAAGGTAATAAAGGCTATTCCTAGGACTAAATTAGTAGTTAAAGGCACTTAGGTAACTATTACAGCTTATAAAGCTATAAGGCAGAATATAATAATCCCTTTAGCCTAAACAGAGGGTATGGCAATACTAGCTTACTATTACTAAAAAGTAATAGTAAAGGGAAATACTATTAGTAAGGTAGTTAAAAACAGATTACTAGGGGAGATTATAAAGGCAGTAAACAGTATTATTAGTATAAAGAAAGCAGTAGTAGCATGCTAACTATAAAGTAAAGATATAGTTATTATATTTACTAAAGTAGGGAGAAAATAAAAGGAAAACACAGCCTAGGTAAGAGTTGCCTTTAAACCTAAGGTAAAAGTAAATAGAAAGATATTTAGTATAATTATTAAGGGATTCTTAATATAATTAATAAACCATATTAAAACTAAGAATATAAGGAAGAATATTAAAAAGGAAAATAGTTTAAACATAGTAAAAATAATAGTATAAAAGCTAAAGGGAATAGTAATAAAAGCACTACTAGTAGTTAGTATTAAGGGTATTAAGGTAGTAAACCGCCTATGCTATAGGGGAATAGTATACTAAGCAGAGATTTTTAATACTAAGCTATATAATAAAATAATCTACTTAAAGCAATATTATAACTACTATAAGATTAGGTATATTACTAAGCACTATAAGGAGAAAGCAAAATATAGCAGATATACTACTAAAAACACCTTAAGGGAGAAAGGACTTGCCTAACATTAATAGGTAAGGTATAGAAGAAATACTTAAATTATACAGGGGTATATCTAGCATAGTTTTAGCTATGCTTAGTAAGTAATAATAAATAGCAGCAGGCTAGGAAGGCTTATGCTATAAGGCTGCTGTTCTTTTATAGCTATTAGTTAAAGGTTATAATAGCTACTATAGGTAAGGGTTATTATAAAGAAAAGACTAAAGAACTAATAAAAAGGCAGCTAAAAGGAAGGAGCATATAACTAAGGGGCCTTTTTATAAGATAAACCTATAAGCTATAATTAGAATAATAGAGATTAGTAAAGAAAGGCATAATACTAGCCTTTTTATAACTAACTAAAGAGTAAAACAATACTAGAGCTAGCTTAACTAGGGTGCTTTAAAGCATATAATAAAGTATATAATTAAGGTTATATACTAAAATATACAAAAGAAAAGTAATTTAGTATATTTAGTATTAAGGCATAACATTAGCCCTAAGGTAATAGCTATTTAGAAACTAGGAGATTATAATAGTATACTACTAAATCTATCTTAAGGGCACTATATATTAGTAATATATAGTAAAAAAATAGTAATTTATATATATTAAAAGGTTAAGATAGGACTTTAAATTATAGAAAGGGAGAAGGATTAGTATAGTATTAAGCTATATAAAGTAAAGATATATAATATTTATTTCCTAGCTTATAAAAGGGAGTAGTAAATGCCTTTATAATACTTTACTAATACTTAGGTAAAGGGCTAGAGTATGTTTATAGGGGACTTTAACTAATACTACCCCTTATAAAATAGATTGAGCTAAACCTCTTAAGGGTATAATAAGATATTAGAATTTATAATAAGGTAGCAACTTAGCCTAGCTATGCTATTTAGAGAAGTAATAAGGAGAGAATATAATAGTAGGGATAGTACTATTAACTATATATAAACTACTTATAACATTAGTATTAAATTTATTAAGCTAGTAAAAATCGCTAAATCTAACTATATGCCTTAGCTTATTAGCATTAAAATAAGCAAGAAATTAAGCAATAGCCTAGGGTTAGTCTAGGGTTAAAGAATAGTAAATAAGAACCTTATTATAGTAAAGGCTTTAAATAGGCTTAAAAAGGAGGGGTTAGAGCTCTTGCTATATGACTAGCAGGAAATTAATAACTATATATAATAGCTTACTTAATAGCTTATAAAAATAGCTAATATAATAGCACTTAAACAACCTTAAGAGTATAGTAAACTATAGCTTTAGTAGAATAAAAGGGTAAAGAATATAATAGTAAAGGTAAGATATGTTAATAGGCAGTAGTAGTAATAATAAATATAGAAATTATAGCAGGCCTTAATAAAAGCTATAGAAAAACAGGATTATATTATCTTAAAAGAAAAGAAAAGTAGTTAGTAATAAGCAGTTAGTAAGTTATTTAGGTCTAAAGGGAGCCTTTGGACCCTAGAGTGCTAGGCCTAGCTATAAAGTAGACTTTCTCTTAAAATATAACAGGTCTTACTACTAACTTAGCTAGGAGATAATAGTAGGGAGAAGATAGTAAAGGTTATATATAAGGGTAAGGCAAAGGCATTTATAAAGAGGTTCTTTTCTTTATCTGCGGCTAGGGCTCTAGGATTAGAGATAAAGGCAGAGATAAGATACTATAGTAATAATTAAGTAGTTTCTATGTTTATAAAGAAGGAAATTAAAGAAGTTATAAAGAATATAATAAGTTAAAAAGCCCTAGGGCCGGATAAGCTACTAATAGGTTTCCTTAAGCTATATAAAACAGCCCTAATATTATGTTTAATATGCCTTATAAATGCATACTATGGTTTAGAACACTATTCGGCCTTCTTTTAGTAAGCAAAGGTAGTAGTTTTATATAAACCTAGAAAAACCCCTAAGGAGTTAAGTAAACTAAGGGGATAAAGGCTAATATTACTATTAAATATAATAAGAAAATTAATTAAGGGAGCTATTATAATGAGGATTACTACTATAGTAAAGGAAGGCTATATACTACTAGACATATAAATAGATAATAGGGCTAGTAGGTTAATAGAAGTAGTATTAAATATGCTAAAAGAAATTATAAAGATAGCGTGGTATTACTAGAGAATAATATTATTACTATAGCTAGATATTACTAGAGCATTTAACACTATTAGCTATAAACAATTAATTTATACTATAAATAAGTTAGAACTACTAGAGTAAATAGCTAAATAGGCACAGGGCTTTATATTAAAAAAAAAGCATAATTAGCATTTAACAGATATATTACTAAGGAAATCTAAGTTACTACAGGGGTTTTATAAGGGTTGCTAGCGTCTCCTATTCTCTTCCTGCTTTATATTATACTATTATATTAAAGACTAGCAGCAGCAGAATTAATATTAATATTAGGGTTCTTAGATAATATAAACATTATAATATATAGAAAAACGGCAGAGAAGACTAAAGTATAACTAAAAAAAGCCTAGAAAATATATAAAAAGTAGTTAAAGGAGTATAAGCTAAGGTTTAACCTAGGGAAGAGCAAGCTAATACGCTTTATAAGGAAAAGGCAGGTAATTATAATAATAATCTAACTTAAAAGAACAATAATATAACTAATATAATTAGCGCGATTCCTAGGGGTTTGGATTTACTAGAAGCTTTATTAGTTAACTTATATAAAGAAGGTAAATACTAAATTATTATAGTAGAAGTTAGTACTTATAGCACTAGCTGTATTTACATAGGAATACTAACTAAAGTGTATAAGATTCCTTTATATATAGGTAATAAGAAGCATAATAGCCTATAAAGCTAGGATATACTATACCTATAGTAAGTTAAAAGGGGTAGCATAGGGGGTAGTAAAGGCATTTATAAGGGAATAGAATAAATACTTAAGGCAGGTTATAAGAGCATATAAGGTAATACTAGTAATACTCTTAAAGATAAAAGCAGCAGTACTACTAGTAAATCTGTACCTTAATTACATTAAGTAATAATTCCACTAAAAACTTAAGGATAGTAGTATAGGTAAGAAGATATAATAAGTATATAATCTAATAGTATTACAGCTATAATGCTAAGAAAGAGGCTGCTAATATAATTACTATAAGGCGTTTTCTAATCGCCCCCCCCCCCCTCCCTAGCAGCCTTATAGCTAGATAGGAATTAGAAAGAAAGTGGGGAAAATGGTAGATATAGCAGAGGCATAAGGCTTAGGTAAAAAGAGGACAGGTAAAAGTAATAGCAGCAGATAAGGAACCTAACTTTAAGAGTATAAAAAAGATAGTAAGGCTTTATAATAGCTTGCTAAAGCATAAATCTGCAGCCTTAGTATAGCTTTAAACAGAAAAAATAAGGCTAAATACCTTCCTTTATAATAAACAGGTACCTAAGGTAATATTACTAATATATTAATACTAGGGAGGAGATAAGGATATCTACCACCTTATCCTATTATACCTAGAACATAACTATTTAAAGCTAATTCTAGTAGTGCTTATAATAAGAGACCTATAGGAACTTAGGGCAGTGCTTAATAATAAAAAGCTAGCACTAAATATTATAAAGTAGGTACTCTTAACTAGGTAACTTTAGTAGTATAGGTTAGCAGAGGAGCTTTATAAGGTATGGCAGATATATAATATTAAGGTTAAGAAAGGGACTAAAGGTAATGGAAATAATAGAATAAAGGAGAAAGAGCTAGATTAGGAGGGGAGGTGCTTATAGGGGGTTTTTACTAATATACTAACCTTTTATATAAAGCATAACTATACTTCTATTATTATTTACAGTTCTGGAGGAACTGGCAGATATGTTATACTAATAGTTAAAATTAATAAAGACTTTATATTAAAGGCTTAGCGGGAGCTATATAAAAGAATATAGGTTTTCTCCCCTATCTTAGGGTTTTTCCTATATTAAGAAGTTAGTTAATAAACTAGTTAGTGGCTCTAGCTACCTAGCGTACATGAATATATATATGTTTTGTAAAAGCTTTTATTTTTAGGTGTTTTAAAGTGATTTCTAATGTTTTAAGTTATTTCTTTAAATAGAATTATCTTTTCCCTAAAGTATTTAAAGAAGTAGGTATAGGCTTTACCTTAAGGTATAATAAGAAAAGCTTTTAAGTAAAGTAAGGGGAAAACTTCTATTTAAGAATATTTCTCTTTAAAATATAATAACTTCTTATTAATAAAGTTATATACTTCTCTAGAATATTATTCTTTTTTTTAATAAAGTTTCTTAAGAGTATTAAGAGCTTTTTAATTACTATTAGAAATTATTTTGGTTAGGTTTTATAGTTCTGGTTAAGGGTCTTTAGTTAAATAAAAATCTTTATTATTATTAGAATCCTTATTATTAGAAAATTTTAGTTATTAAGTCTTCTTTCCTTTTCTTGTTAATTTTTTTAGTAAAGGTTTATAATCTATATTAAGGTTAATATTTCAGATATTAATAAGATCTTTAGAGATGTTTAATCTTAATCCTCTAGCTATTTTAATACTATTATTATTAAGGTAATTATAAAGGGTATACTTAAGGTTAATATTACTTTTATTAAAAGCATTCTTAGTTTAATTTTTATAATCTTATTAGAAGTTAATAAGAAGGTTATAACCTTTTCCTTAGTTAAGAATATAATAGTTAATTATATAGGTAATATAGTTATTAATTTAATATTTAGTAGCTGTATAAATATTAATATTTTTAACTAATTTAGTCTAGTTCTAGGTTAGAATTAGGCAGTGTTTATAAAACTTTTAAGAAAGAGTAATTTTTAAAAGTTTTTTTTTTATAAATATCCTTTTAAAGCTATTTATTAAAATTATCTCCTGTTTTTCCTTAGCTTAAAGACATTTTAGTATTTTAAGCTTTATATTTAGTACTAATTAAAGCTATTAGTATTAGTTAATTTTCTATAAATAATAGTAAAGATCTGGTTTTAATTATAGACAAGTAGCAGTTAATAATAAGTAAGAAGATCTATAAGAGTTAAGTCTTTTTATTATTGTGGATGATTTAACAGTTAACAATTAAAGAAATAATCCTATAATTAGTATAATGTTAGAATCCCTTATAGTTATATAAGTAAAAGCGTTTAAATGTGTTTCTTTTATAGGTAACCTAACAAATCTATAGTTATATAGTAACTACTAATCAGTATTAGTAATGTATAGGTTACTATTTAGTATAGCTATAGTAAAGTAATAAGGGAGGGGGTAACAAAGTCTAATAATTTATTTATATATTTTAAGGGAAAAGAAGCAGGCTATAATATAAAGGTGTAGTATTATAGCCATAGTATAGACCTAGTTTATATAACCTATAATTTAGCTAATTTAGGTATATGCATTTTATATGTAACTTATAATTCCTGGTTAATGCGGCGTATCTCTTTCATCCTCCATACGAGCGATTCTAACACATACCATATTAATCTATATTAATTAATCTGACTCCATATAATCTTCTAGGTTAATAGTATTAAATTTATTCATAGATTTATAGGGCAATAAGAAGTAAAATTCTTTATTAAAGCTATAAAATAGGATTATATAGAAAAGCTAGATAGAACATGGTTATAGGTTAGCTTTTAGATAGTTAAAACCCTTGTATTTAAACCCTTTATAACCTTAAATAACTTAGCTTTTATTATAGCTTTTATTAGTTCCTATATTTCCTAAGAAAATAATTTTATATCAGAAGAATTCATTCTTTTTTGTTTATAGTAAAGATAACTAAAAGAAGTCTAGCTTCCTTAAGGTATCTCTATTCTAATAATTTCCTATTAATTAACTATACTCCTCTTTCCTATTCTATAAATAGTTACTAGCTTTCCTATTTATAGTTATTCTTTTCTTAAATATTAGTGTTGGCTTCACAGGGTATGATATGCTACAGCAATAACGTGGGGGGGGGGTAACAAAGGTCTGATTTCTATATGGTTATAATTAACTAAAAGGAAAAAAGGGAAACAATATAAAAGTGTAGTATTATGGCTATAGTACTGCCCTAGGTTACATAATATAGTAATTTAGCTAATTAGGGCATATATATTATATATATAACTTATAATTCCTGGTTATTATTATATATCCCTTTTATTTTCTAGATAAGCAATTCTAATACTTATAAACTCTCTCTTTATTAAAAAAGAGAAATTGCTCTAAAATACGTAAAAAATCCGTAAAAATCAACAAGTAAGAAAAAATTAATAACGCTATAATATATAAGAAATATTACCTAAATAAATAACTTTTCTTAGTCTAAAGCATCCTTAAAGCCCCTTAAATTAATTATACTTAAATCTATTCAATTTAAACTCTTTATTATGTACTTAATTTAATACTAGATTTAGCGGCAAATTTATTCTAGGTAGCTTTAGCTTTAATGCTTAATACTAGTCTCTTTACCTAATCTTTTACTTAAATTTAAGCCTTATTCTTTATTATAAAGGTTTTAAGGCTTTTATTTAAAGAGGCCTTTATTATTATATTAATAAGGTTATTATAGCTATTTATTTATTAAATTTTTGTGATTTCCCTTTGCTTATATAACTATTATAATGCTATAATATTAATTATAAGCATTTTCTCCTTTATAGTGCCTAATTTAATAATATACTTATATAATAAAAAAGAGTTAGTATATATTATAATTAGGATATTTAGCTTATTTAATTAATTAGTAATAATTTTTAAAGTTATACTTATTATATAAGTAATATTAACTCCTTAAACCATTTTATATAGCTCTAATACTAAGGCACTCCTTATAACTCTTTTAGATTTTATAAAGCTATAAATTATAATATTGCCTATAAGCATAAATTTAAAGGTATTAATGTTCTTTTCCTTATTACTAAGAATAATTACATAGCTAAGCTATAAGCTAAGGTCTTTATTATTTATAAAGGAGCTATTAATAAAAACATAAAGAAAGGTATTTTTTAGTAAGAGAGGTATATAGTAAAGTCCATAATTTTAATTATTAATTTGCTACCTAAGCCTCTTATTAAGCTTTATTATATTATTAGGTTTTGATTATTAGCTTTAGGTAGCAATAAAGAGATTATAAAAGGCTTTAGGTTAGTAAATAAGAGCAATATATATACCTTAAGCCCTTTACTTAATATATTAAGCTTAATTATCCTAGTTAAATTTTAATAGCTTTTTTCCTTATATCTTTTATTATAAGAAGAAGGTATTATTATTAGCTTTACTTAAAATGCAACTATAAAACATTAATAGTATTAATTTCTCTAGGCATTGTTTTAGCTTTATAAGAAATCTAGTATTTTTTAACTTAACTTCTTTATAATTTAAGAATTTAGTATTACTAAGGCCTAACGTATTATTAGTCTGTATTTTAATAATTTTAAAATAAGAGCTTTTCTTTAAAGAAATAAGAAGACATAGGTTATAGATAAAGGTAATTATTTAAAGCTTTGAATAATAATAATTAAAATACATTAACTACTAATATATGCCTGCTTCTGTAATTTTATAAAGCAGCTTTATTATAATTATAATAACATCTAGCGGGTAGAGGTGTGCAATTTTTACTAGAAGCTTTATAAGAATCATATAATTAAGCTTTATTAATAACTGTATATATGCTTAGGTAATGTCCCTTAGCTAAGCTATAATGCCTTCTCTTTTTAATAATAAAGTAAGAGTAATTATAAGCCTCTAGCTAGCTCTTTAAATTATTAGAGACTATATAAGAATAACCTCTTTCTTATAGTTACTATAGCCTTAAATAATATATTATAATTTTTTATATAAGGTGTTGGAATCGCTCGTCTTGAGGATGGAAGGGATACACGATAGTAACAGGGAATTATAGGTCATACGCATGATGCGCGTGCCCTGATTAGCTGGATTACTATGTCATGTGACCTAGGGCAGTACTGTAGCCACAACACAACACTTCTGCATCATCCCCCTCTTTTCCCTTTAAATAATTATAATTATATAGAAATCAGACCTTTATTACCCCCCCCCCTATGTTATTACTATAGTAATCACACCCTGTAAAACTAGCACTAATTAGTGGTTATTATAACTACAGATTAGCTAGGAATTAACAGAAGAGACAAACTTTTAATATAACGCACTTATTCACTTAATTGCATAGAATCCGTTGTTTGTGCTACCTAAAAGCAACTTTTTCTATTATTGTCGACTTTTGCTACTTATTTATAATTATTAAGAAAGTTTCTTTATGGAATTTATCCCTTATTATTAATTTACTACTAGTTTATAATTAAAGTATCTTCTTTGCTATTTATTACAGAGAAAACACTAAAAATAGCTTTAACTTTTACTACTAAAGCTAATTAACCTATTTAAGACTCCCTTCCTGCAAAACTCTAAAAGTATTCTAACTACTTTACAGAGAAATGGGCTAAAGCTAATAAATAAATTAACCCTAAAAAAGCTATAACTTCTAAACTTTATAATAAATTTGCCTACTATATTAACTAGTATAAATCTAGTAACTAGCAAGGTATTAGGTTTCTGTTTATATACTAAGAAGACTTTAAAGAATAGAATGCTAATATTTTTAAGAAGATTACCCCTAAGGTCCGATAAGTACTTTAAGATATTCTTTAAAATTAAGGAATTAATACATAAGAAGGATTACAAAGACTAATTAACCATGTACTTGCTAATTTGGTTAGTATAAATAATTCTATTTTCTTTCCTAATAGAAAGCTCTTAACAGGAAACAACACCATTAATACATTAATATTAATAATAACCTTACCTTCCCCTAACCCTCCTAACCCTCCTACTAAAGAAATAATAATAAAAATAATAATCCCCTCTCCCTTAGAATAACAAACTATATTAAAGGAAATTACTAATATAAACTAAAAAGCCTTAAACTCTCTTGCTAGAGTTTATAATAAGGAAAACAAGTATTCTAAAATACTTTTTAACTTTATGTATCCTAAAGTCCTAATCTTTAAGGATATCTATATAGTATAAGGAATTTTACTTAAGTTATACCTGTTTATACTATTAATAATGCTTATAGGTAATGCTTATAAGTATTACCTTAAGAAATTTAGCAGAAGACTTATTTCATTTAATATAATAACTAAGCAGATAAAGGAAAACTTTAAGACTAAAGAAAATTAAAAATTCTACTAAACACAATTTCAAGAAATAAAGTTTTATTATATTACAGCTGAAAATCTAATAAAGACTAAACTTAAATGTTTAGAATTAATAATTTAATAGCTCTTAGACCTATTTAATAGTCTTTACCCCCCCTTTAAGAAAGATATAATCCTTAAGCGCTAACTAGAAATATCTGTTTAAGATAGCCCTAAATTTAACCAAATAACCTATGTCTGAACCAATACCTATAAAGGCGTAGTTAGTAATATTTACTACTGCCTTATAATAAAAGATATAATAGAACCTGTTTTAAAATCATTTATAAGCCAATAGATTATAAGAGAAAGCAAGTACTAACCTTAAAACACTACCCTAAGCACTAACATGGTCTTGTTTACTAACTAATAATATTTACAAGCTTCCTAACCTTAAAATAAAGCTAGATCTAAGAAATGCTTTATTTATTATAAAGAAGGATGTTAGTTAATTAACCATCCTATCTCTAAACAAAAGAAAGCAAAAGAAACTTAATAAAGCAACTAAAGGTATAAATCCCCTCCTTCTAAACGCTAATTTTATATATTCTTATAAGTATTTAAAGGTAAAAACAAAGAGTTATTACCCCTGGACAGCAGGGATAAGAATAAATATAAAAAGGCTGCCTAGAACACAGCATTTATTGCCTTTAAAGAAAAAAAGGCATAAAACAATAAAAAAGCATAAGAAACTCTCACGTTTATAACTTTCTTTATATAAGCACCTAATCCCCCTCTCTTTTCTGCCTTAACCGTAAATTTCCTATAAAATAATGCCTTTAAACACGTGTTATTTATTAAAGACCCTTATAACTGCAATACCAATAAAACTACACAAAAGCAGGTATTTCTTATGGATTTACAATATACTGCGGAAACGTTTTATAGTATCTTCCTAGATACTAGAGTAGCCGGAATTTCAACTGCTGGCCAAGGTTAAGTTAACGATGCCCTTAACACTCGAAATGGCCTAATAACCCTGCTAACACATAATCTCCCCTTAAACTCTAATATACGAGTTTATTATAAGAAAGGTAAATAAACTAGCCTATATAAGCTTCTTTTAATAAAAGGAGAGACTTATATTATTAAGATGCCTTACAGCCCTATAAAGTTTTAATCTACAGTTGTTAAGCTATACATCCCTTTACCAGAAGCAAAGACTTCTTATAAGAATAACTAAGCTTAAAATAAGGAAGCTATAAGAATAGCTTTAACTTCTTAAGAAGGGTAAGGCTTATGCCTAAACAACCCAGACTAGGAAAACGCCGAGACTAATAAAATTGTTTATAAGACTTCCCTTAATAACCCTATAAATCCAATACAAAGAGGCCGTAGAAGACCTTGGAAATACTCTTAACCAGAAGCTTTCCTTATAGGGAAAGAAAAGGCTAACTTTTAGCTTATAGTTGATCTTTACTTAAAAGACCTGTTGCGAGGGTTACTGCAAGAGCCGCCGCCAGAGCCGCCGAAGAATAGAAAAGTCCTAATTCCCTACTAAATTTAATAACTAATTAAGCGCCTAATAAAGAGTTTAAATTTAATGAATTTGAACGCGATTATAAGCGCCTAATTTAGTAGGATTAAACGTGGGAATTACACTCTTTGGTCCCTACTATACTCTTTAGTCTCTAATAGCAATGATAACCTTACTAATGTAATGATAAAGGCTTCCCTAAATAGAAGCCTTAAGACCTTTGTAACCAAGAATAAGGCTTGGATTCAAGTAGAAGGTTAGGTAAAGAGACCGGTATTAAGCATTAAAGCCAAAGCTGCTTAAGCGCATAATAAAGAGTTTAAATTTAATAAATCCAAACGCAATTGATTAAGGGACTTTAAGGATGCTTTAGACTAGGGAAAAGTCATTTATTTAGGTAATATTTCTTATGTATTACAACGTTATTGATTTTTGCTTATTTGTTGATTTTTACGGATTTTTTATGTGTTTTAGAGCAATTCCTCTTTTTTAACAAAGAGAGAGTTTGCAAGTGTTAGAATTGCTTGTCTTAAGAATGGAAGGGATATACGATAGTAACTAGGAATTATGGGTTATACGCACGATATACATGCCCTAATTAGCTGGATTACTATGTTATGTGACCTAGGGCAGTACTATAGCTACAACACCACACTTCTACATTGTCCCCCTCTTTTCCCTTTAGATAATTATAACTATATAGAAATCAGACCTTTGTTACCCCCCCCCCACGTTATTGCTGCAGCAATCACACCCTGTGAAACCAGCATAAAGAATTAGTTTCTTTACCCTTAATCTTATATATTATTTATAAACTAAAAAGTCTCTTACTTTTATATTTTTAAGGGTTAAATTAAATAAATTTAAATATATTTCTTACTAGTAAAGTATTAATCTTAGCCTTATTAGAAAGTTTAAAGGGTTCTCTAGGTATAGTAATCTTTCCTTATATATAGAGATTAATTATAAGTTAAAAATCAGCCTTTTCTTTCTCTATAAGGAAAACTTCTAGCTAAGGGTATTTCTAATGTCTTCTACAGCCTCTTTATAGTAAATTTATAGTATTGTTAGAGGGAGTCTTATAAATAATTTTATTAATCTTAGTGTTTTCCTAGTCTGGGTTATTTAGGCCTAGGCCTTGCTTTTCTTAGGAAGTTAAAGCTATTCCTATAGCTTCCTTATTTTAAGCTTAATTATCCTTATAAAAAGGCTTTATTTCTAGTAAAGTAATATATAGCTTAATAACTATAAATTAAAACTTTATAAGGATATAAGGCATATTAATAATATAAGTCTTTCTTTTTATTAAAAAAAGCTTATATAGGCTAGTTTATTTACCTTTTTTATAATAAACTTATATATTAGAGTTTAGGGGAAGATTATATATTAGTAGGGTTATTAGGCTATTTTAAGTATTAAGGGTATTATTAACTTAGTGCCTTATAAGACTATATTTTGCTTTATCTATTACTTTTTAAAGTATCTTAGCTCTTTAAGCAATTATAAGGCTTAGGGGGAAATTATTTATTATCCTTAAATAGGTTCTAAAAACTAAAAAGGTAGGGATAAGGCTATTTAGGCTAGTAGAGTTATTAACTGCTTTAATAGCTATTTAAAGCATTTATTCTTTTAAGAGAAAACTATAAGCTTTAGTCTTAATTATATTATATACTCTTTAAAGTAAGGCATAATATTGCTTAAGTTTTCTAATACTATTATATGCTTTAATAGGAACTTTATTAATATTAATTAATAATAGTTAAGCTAAATGCCTAAATTTACTTAAAGTAAAGTTTCTTTTAGTATTATAAACTATTTAATCTAGGGGCCTAAGATATATATTAATTTAATATTTCTTAAGGGCATTTTAGATATTATAAGCTTTTTATTATTAAGGTTTAAGAAAGTAAGTAGCTTAAAATAAAGTTATTAAGTTAATAATATAAAAAACAGGCTTCTTATTAATTTATATAATGTTAATAAGGACCTTATAGTTAAATTTAAGGTCATTTTTAAGAGTAAACTTAAATCTACTTAAAGCCTTAGTATTTATTTAGTATTAGTAATAGGCGTATATAATCCTTCCTATGTTAGCTCTGTTAAAATCTTTACTAGCTTTAGTAAGAAGGTTATATAGTTAGTTAATTAAAGCATGGCTAAATTAATAATAAAGTTAGTAAATTTCTGCTTTTAAGAGCATAAAGACAGCAGGTTTTTAGAAACTAATTATTTACTAAGGATATTTTTATTTCTAAATAATAAGTACTTTCTTTTCTCTTTAAATAAAAAGGTTCTTAAGATTATTAAGTTTAATACCTATTTTATTTATATTTATAATAGAATATAAAAATGGCATAATATTATTAAGAATATAAAAAGAAATTATACTAAAGATTATAAGAAGCTTTAAAATGCTATTTAAGGTCGCACTTTTAGCACTAAAATTAATAGTTTTTTAGTTAAAAGAAAGCTTAATTATAAGGTTTATTATAAGGCGTATTAAGGCTTTAACTTAACCTTAGCTAGTAGTTAAAATTCTAGCTACTTTAGTATTTAAAAGAATACTATAAAACATTTTTATAGTATATTATAAATCTATAAAAAATACCTGCTTTTATGCGTTTTTATTAGTATTACGGTTATAAGGGTCTTTAATAAATAACACGTGTTTAAAGCTATTATTCTATAGGAAATCTATGGTTAAGGTAGAAAAAAGAGGGGGATTAGGTGCTTATATAAAGAAAGTTATAAATATAAGGGTTTCTTATACTTCTTTATTACTTTATGCCTTTTCTTCTTTAAAGGTAATAAATACTATGTTTTAAGTAGCTTTTTTATGTTTATTTTTATTACTACTATCTACTAGTATTAACTCTTTATCTTTACCTTTAAATACTTATAAGAATATATAAAATTAGCATTTAAAAGGAGGAGATTTATACCTTTAATTACTTTACTAAGTTTCTTTTACTTTCTTTTATTTAAAGATAGAATAGTTAGTTAACTAATATTCTTTTTTATAATAAATAAAATATTTCTTAGATCTAGCTTTATTTTAGGGTTAGGAAGCTTATAAATATTATTAGTTAGTAAATAAAACTATATTGGTACTTAGGGTAATGTTTTAATATTAGTACTTGCTTTTTCTTACAATTTATTAGCTTATAAATGATTTTAAAACAGGTTTTATTATATCTTTTATTATAAGGTAATAGTAAATATTACTAACTATGCCTTTATAGGTATTAGCTTAGATATAAGTTATCTAGTCAAATTTAGGGCTATTTTAAACAGATATTTCTAGTTAGTGCCTAAGGATTATATCTTTCGTAAAGAGGTAATAAAGACTATTAAATAGGTTTAAAAGTTATTAAATTATTAATTTTAAATATTTAAGTTTAGTCTTTATTAGATTTTTAGCTCTAATATAATAAAACTTTATCTTTTAAAATCATATTTAGTAGAATTTTTAATTTTCTTTAGTCTTAAAGTTTTCCCTTATTTGCTTAGTTATTATATTAAATAAAATGAGTTTTTTATTAAATTTCTTAAGGTAATACTTATAGGCATTGCCTATAAGCATTATTAATAGTGTAAACAGGTATAATTTATAGAAATTTCTTATGCTATGTAAATATCCTTAAAGATTAGGACTTTTAAATATATAAAGTTAAAAAGTGCTTTAAAATACTTATTTTCTTTATTATAAACCCTAGTAAGAAAGTTGAGGGCTTTTTAGTTTATATTAGTGATTTCCTTTAATATAGTTTATTTTTTTAGGGAAGAGAGTATTATTATTTTATTAGTAGAAGGGTTAAGAGGGTTAGGTAGGTAAGGTTTAGTTATTATTAATATTATTATATTAATAGTATTATTTCCTGTTAGGAGCTTTCTATTAGGAAAGAGGATAAAATCATCTATACTAACTAAATTAGTAAGTACCTAGTTAAATAATCTTTATAATCCTTCTTATATATTAATTGTTTAATCTTAAAGAATATCTTAAAGTACTTATTAGACCTTAGGGATAATTTTCTTAAAGATGTTAGTATTTTATCCTTTAAAGTTTTCTTAGTATATAAATAGAAATCTAGTACCTTACTAGTTACTAGATTTATACTAGTTAATATAATAGGCAAATTTATTATAGAGTTTAAAAGTTATAGCTTTTTTAGGGTTAATTTCTTTATTAGCTTTAGCCTATTTCTTTATAAAGTATTTAAAATACTTTTAGAGTTTTATAAGAAGGAAGTCTTAAATAGGTTAATTAGCTTTAGTAGTAGAAGTTAAAGCTATTTTTAGTGTTTTCTTTATAAATAATAATAAAGAAAATACTTTAATTATAAACTAGTAGTAAATTAATAATAAGAGGTAAATTCTATAAAGAAACTTTCTTAATAATTATAAATAAGTAGTAAAAGTTAATAATAATAAAAAAAGTTGCTTTTAGGTAGTACAAACAACGGATTTTATGCAATTAAATAAATAAGTGCATTATATTAAAAGTTTGTCTCTTTTGTTAATTCCTAGCAAATCTGTAGTTATAATAACCACTAATTAGTAATAGTATTATAAGGTATAATATACTGTAGTAATAACATGGGGGGGGTAACAAAGGTCTGATTTTTATATAATTATAATTAACTAAAGGGAAAAGAGGGGGATGATATAAAAGTATAGTGTTGTGGCCACAGTACTGCCCTAGGTTACATAATATAGTAACCCAGCTAATTAAAGCATGCACATTATATATATAACCCATAATTCCCGGTTATTATTGTATATCCCTTCCATTCTCCAGACGAGCGATTCTAACAATTACTATAACTATTTGCTTTATAGCTAAATTTACTTCCTTATTATAAGAAAGTTAGGGGTGGATTTATATATTACCCTATATTGCTGTTTTTAGAAGGTCCTTCTATGTATTTATTACCATATTATATAGGTAAATATAGTAGTATTTAAGAGTATTAGTATTATTAAGCACTAGTATAATATATCTCCCTCTGTTTATAACCTTTATACTTATTAGAGTCTTATCCTTATTACTAGTATTTTATTATTAGTAAAGTATAATTTTATATATTCCTTAATAAAAAACCTTATTAAAGTGCTAATATTATTACTTAAGGATTTAGTAAAGTACCTTTTTATTTAGCATTTAGTAGACTAAAGGTTTATATATCCTTAGGAAGAAAACCTTATTAAGGTATTAATATTATTACTTAAGAATTTAATAGAGTACTTCCTTATCTAGTAGTTAGTTAGTACTATAGAAATCCTACTTATTATAAAGACTTATATCTTTTTATAGGGGAAAACTATTAAGCTTAGTTTAAAACTATATAAGGTAGGTTAAAAGAGGTCTTAATATTATTATAATAACTTACATATTTAAACTCCTATTATAATTTAGGTGTATTTTAATTATATAGTAAGAGGTTTATTATTTTTAATTAGTATAATTTACTTATACTAGTGTGTTCTTATATAACTCTTATTACTTTTCTTAAGTTACTTATCTTAATTAGATAGTCTTATAACCTTATTAGCTTAGGTATTCTTTTTATTATTTTACTCTTTTACTAACTAGAGTTCTAGCTAATTTACTTTAGTAAAGTAAGTCTAGTTTACTAAGGGTTTAGTTATTAAGTTATATTATC